>SNQJ01S0004032.1:0-15866 GCA_010110895.2 Picea sitchensis | reverse complement strand
TGAATCCAGAATTTAGCTTTATTTTCTCTGTTTCTTTGCGTTGCCTGAGCAATTCGCTGCGGATTGGTCATAGCAGAAAGGGCTGCTGGATCTGGTTCCACATATCCAAGATCCACTGGTTCCTAGCACTCTTGTGCTTGCAAGAACGATCTCATCCGAAGAGACCAAAACTCGTAATTCTTTCCAAGAAGAATCGGACCCTGAGTTGGTCCTAAATTGCTAGACGACGCCATAAAAAAAATTTGCAGAAAAAATAGAGGGAAATTTCGTATTTACCTCCGATCGCCGAAACGCCAATTTGCCGATGGCCGAAAAGAGCTTATCGGCCTTGAGTTTGGCCTTAGTCACCGTGCAATGTGACCATGTGCCTTAATGTTAAAGCGCTATGGGATTTTCCCATTTTTTATTTTTTTTTTGCCTTTCAATTTGCCGAGACGCGAAATTTTCCGTTGGGCTATTCAACGGTCCAGATCTTGCTGTGATCTGACGGTCCAGATCTTATCGGGATATCGCGAATCGGGACTTCGTGAACCCTGACGACAAGTTCTTCCGACTCCTCGATTCCCCGATCTCCGATTTACCGATGACGCTTTCCTTTCGGGAAATTTCCCGATTTCTTTGATCTCCGCCACGTGTTCCAACAGATGTACGGCTCAAGTCTGCTTCGGGGGTTTCCCCGTGGAGATTCCCGATCCCTCGTTTTGACGAGATGACGTCAGTTGGGCCCCACAACGGAGCTTTCCTCCTTTCGGGATTTCGGACTTCGCAGTTCCGAAATGCTTGTGCTTCTTCTCCTCGGGATTCGCGAAACGCGGAATCCCGATGGACTCTCCTCTTTCGGGACTTTTCCGAGTCCTTGGATTTACGCCACGCGTCCCCTCAAGATGGACGGTCCATGTCGTTTCGTGATTTCGCAACTTGCGACGCCAAAGTTTCTGTCAACTTGAGAACTCTGGTTGCCGAAACGTTGACGGTTTTCTTGATGTCCGCCACGTGTCCAAACAAATGGACGGCTGAGATCTGATCGCTATTTTGTGAATTGCGAATTCGTGAGTTTAGAACTCTTGTTGCGACGGTCTTTCAAAACCGCGAACTCCGAAATGTCGATTTGACGGCACTTGGATCTGCTGCCACCTGTCCTCTGAGATGGACGACTCACAAGTCCTCTCGGGATTTCGCGATATCGCGTATCGGAGTTTTTGGAGTGCAATCGCCTTTGTGCGTCCAACTCCCGATTACCGATCTTGCGATGGGACAAGATCGACGACTCACGATCTTTCGCGATCCAACGGTCCAGAATGACTCGGAATTTCGCGATTCGCGAATTCTCACGACAGTCTTCTGACCTTTACACCTTGCGAGTCAGCGAAGTGCCGCGATCGCGCCACGTGTCTCTTGATGGACGGTCCAGATGATGTCGGGACTTCACAGGTCAAAAATTCCTTGGCGCTGCAGAGGATTAAACCTCGTGCACTTTCTTGCGGATCCAACGGCTGTCGGGCCTCTGCGCAAGATCTAACGGCTGAAACTCTTTCGCCTTTTCCGCGCTCTCCTCGTCCCTTCTGAACTGGTTTCCCGCTTCGGATCTGTTCTCAGGATGAATCTTACGGCCGCGACGGTTGTTCTTTGAACCCGAGACGCGTTTTTTTGCTCCTGTGGAAGAAAGATCTGTGAATCTTTCAAAGATTTGAAAGAAATACACAGATTCTTTGTTCACTGCTTCAATCTTTGACAGATTTGAGCGAATTTCAAAAAACTTTAAACGATGCTGCCTTCTGCAGCAATCTTTAATGACTTTGAACGAATTCTTCGAGTTCTTTAAACGTTATTCCGTTCTGCAGCTCTTCTTCGTCAATCTTTGACGATTCTTGAAAAATGTGCAAGAATCTTTAAAGTTTCTTCTTTCTCGGTCTCTGCTTCCTCGTTCTTTCGAGCGTAGTACGCTCTGTAACCTCTGCAAGCTTCCTACGTTGATCTTTTGAACGTAAGACGGCCTGCTTCCTCGTGGAAGTTTCCTGCGAGGATCTTTCGAGAGTATGACGGACGACTCTCCAAACCTTGTGAAAGAGACTGTGTCGCGTGCTCTCAAGATCCGTGAAGCTCTGCGCTGTGAGGATCGTGTTGCTCTCCAGACTGTGTGAAGAGGCTTATTGCTGAAGCTCTGATAACATGATAAATTGTGAAGCAAAGAGAAATGCAGAGAGAAAAGAATGGAACAGTATATTGGAATGTATGAAGAAGAGAAGATAAGTACGATGCAAGATGGCTGAGCTAAATAGGCTCAAGCTAAACAAGAATAGAAAGTACAGCTGGCTAGGACAACTGGCAGTGTATAGTCAGACTGTTGAGGTTACATTATGTTTAACACAATCCAGGATAGCCGTGTGGCTCTGAAATCAGGTTCAATGTAGAGCTTTAACACGAAGACCCCACGATAAATAACCATATACTCCTTTTCTCGTTTGTTAAATTATATTTTAGTTTAAATTAACTCTTATGATCAAATCGCTATTTAAAGGAAAATAGTGAATAAAGAGCTCGGGAAGTGGGAGAGTCGAAAACTACAGTGGAAATTAAAATTAAATTAACTCTTATGATCAATTCGCTATTTAAAGGAAAATAGTGAATAAAGAGCTTGGTAACTGGGAGAGTTGAAAACGACAGTGGAAATTAAAATAGTTATGCATTACAATCTAAATTCAATATGCAGGACAATCTAAAATCAATATGCATAAATGCAGTGCACAATTTCCAAGACATCTCTTATCACGAGCAATAGTGTATTTGATGTGACTTTTTTTCTTATATGAAATGGGTTTATATACACTTCTGTTTTAATTTTGTATATATAATCTCTTATGTAGATTTTAGTGTCGATGCTTTTGGATGGGTGTTTTAAGTTTGTATATATAAGCTTTTAAGTTTTAAGATTTTAGTGTGGATGCTTTTGGATGGGTCTAATATATTTAGAGGAAACCAGAATAGGTATATGTAAACTTTTATTATGAGGTAGCTATTTTTATTACTTAATCGGCATTGGCTTTGTGTAATTAATTTTTTTTTGAGGATCCATAAATTTTGTGAATCTCAAACTATAGTGGCCAATTAATAAAGCACTTATCCCTGTATTGTTGGCTATCGACGTGCATGGTATGGATACAAATAAGTGTAATGGATTGGAGAGTGTAGATCTGTTTTGCACACTCAGTATTAGATGTGTTTATCAAATGAGATATCAAATAGGAGTCACTATAGTGGAGTATTTAATAGCACAAGCTTATATGGAGAATAAATTTGATCAAAAGTTATTAATCTTCAACCAAAAGTAATCAAGAATTTTTTTAAAAGCCTTAGAAAAACCTTGACGAGGGTAAATGGTCGTATAGAAACAGGCTAATCAAAATGCATGCTGTCAAACCCCTCTCACCTCATTCTCAAAACGACTGGGTATATAGTACTATTTGTGTCAATGTCCCCATATATGCATTTATTAATTATTGAAATTAAGTATTCAATCTCATAGATATCTTTGCTATGATGTACATAAAGGACTTTGAAAACCTTTTTAATTCAGTGGCTACCCTCCTCGAAAACAGAAAGAACTCATTTATAGAAATTGATGTCCACCCTGCAAGAAGGTAGAAAATATGCATTGGGACAACAAAACTCTTAAAATAAGGTTAATTTTCTCACTCTATAATAATAAACAAATTGTGGCTTCTTTATCGTTTTATTTAATTAATTATTAATTAAATCTTTTGCGGTAATAAACAATTTGTGGTTTCTTTATCATTTTATTTAATTAATTATTAATTAAATCTTTTGGGGCGACATGATTACCACAATCCCACCTAGAGATGCCTTTATAATCTAACAATTAATAATTAAATCTTTTGTTGGCCTCATTATATAACAACATAGACATAGAAGATGCCTTTATAATTCATTAATCAAGTTGGAAGATGCCTTTAACCACATAGAAAATGACTATTTTTTTTAAAAGATAAGTGGTTTGTATTTGTTTCATGATTTCTTTATTTTACTCTGGGTGGTTCGTGTCGATATTTAAGAAACATATATCGTGTTGAAATATGTATTATAATAAGATTTTCTTTGTGGTTGCATGAGCGAATGTCCAATTACAATTTGTTTTGGGAGTAAGAATGAGATTTATTTTAGACAATTATGGTCTCTTTTAACAAGTATTCAATCCATGTATATAAAATAAATTATTATGATTTATGTTTATGTGATGATCTATGTTTAGAAAGACCTAGGTGATCGTAAATGGTCATATAGAAATAGCATGTTACCCAACCCTTCTCACCTCATTCCCAAAATGATGGTACTATTTTCCAGTGTCTCCATATCTGCATTTATTAAGTATTCAATCTCATAGACATCTCTGCTATGACTTTGAAATCCTTTTTCAATTCACTCACTACCCTCCTTGAAAACATAAAGAACTCATTTATAGAAGTGTTTAAAGGGACAATTGTTGTCCAACCTGCAAGACAGAAAGCAATTAGTGGTTTCTTCATATGGATCAATTTTCAGGGTGTAATGAGATTTTCAATTTTCTTGTGGTCCTACCACTTTCACGTGTGTGGTACTAGTGCCGACCATGTCTGTCCTAAACTTAATAACTTCTTACACCTAATATCACCACGTTAGACTTTGCCTGCCAAATGTCTTTATAGTTTTATTTTGGTGTTTTTCACACATTGATTCATCTTCTTTACTATTGAACCTTTCTCTTGTCATAATAATTGTATATAAGGATTTTTGAAATGGTTACATGACAAACGGTAGCGACAAAGTAATAAATGACATAGACACTAGGATACACCATTGGAATTTGAAATTACATTCATCACCAGTGGATGGTTTACAAATTTTATGTAAACATGTCAAGTATTATCTTATCCTTAGCTTTATTGACAGTTATGACTATTATCCTTATTTAATAGTCAAAACGTCCTTTTGTAATTTTTAATTTTTATGATTTCCTTTCAATAATTAATATTTTTGATATTTATAATTCTTTTATTTTTCATTTAATTTTGTTTTTGTATTTTTATGATTCCTTTTCAATAATTAATATTTTTGACATTTACAATTCCTTTCCTTTTAGCTTAATTTTGTGTTACAATAGTTTTAATTTGTGTAGTTTATTTGTTTATGTCATCATGATTTTTTTAATGTTTTAGTTTATATGTTGTTTATGGGAAAAGTTCTAAGGTTTCATTTCATTTTACTTATGTGGCTAAGTGAATACCTTATATTCTTTCCACTATCGCTATGTCTTAAACCAGGCAGAGAGAGCTTGGAGGCTTCATTGGCTCATTGGGTTCCACATCTATATATTTTGGCAATTCCTTACTCTTTTTTAACCAAGATATCAGGAAATCATCCCTGGATTGCATGAAAAACATATTTTCATTATTGGCTAACCTACCCAAATTCCACGTGTTGCATCTCCTGATTTTCCCCTTTCATCTGTCAATTCCCCTCGTAAAGTCCTTCGATATCATCTCAGTAAGGCAAAGCAGTTCACTTATAGTTGTAGCCTTCTCTATAAGGTGGGGTAACCTAGGTATTAGGAAAAATAAGTATAAACTACTTCTATACCTGAGGGAGGTCTACTCGATATGAGAGCGCTAGAGAAAGCTCGAGCCTATAAACTTTGGTGGGCCCAGGATGGGCCTTAAAATGTCTTAGCAGATTAAAGTTATATCAAGATGAAATGAATGATTTCATAACTACAGTGTTCCACCCTAGCCCTAATCATAGAATTAGATTTTGTTCTTTCTCACAATAATAAGAAAAAAGTGGTATTTATCTGGTAGGTACATAGATCAACAAAGGAAACATGATAAAGTTATCTATATGTTGAGTTCCCGTTTTGTTAAATCTACCATCGTTGGTTGTTTAGCCCCTATACTTCATAAATTCAATGGGTGTAACAAGAGCTTGTGTATAAGGGAAGCTTGAACTACTAGATCTAATTCTTGAATAAGTGATGCTTTATCTCTCAAAACTGTTTCATAGCCGACTCCTCATAATTTATAGGCGTGTAAAAGTCTCTCAGGTGTAGGGGCTTTCGAGTGTCAATAGACCTTGTTTTTATTGAATTCCTCCTTCCCAAAGGGTGTAATAAATATCGAGGATATGACGTATTTGTACCAACGTTTCTTTCTATCAGCACGCTAGGACCCGACTAAGATGAAAAGGTCCATAATTGGCCCTTAATCTTAGTGTACTGCTACGTGAGGGGTTGTTGTTGTTGTGGGCTCGTATGATACTAGCAGTTCTTTTCGAGAAGGAGGTTAACCAGTTACAATTATGGATCTTGTGCCTAGGCATAGGGATCGACATGTCCATGATGGATCAAGATTGGTATTGTTATTCTAATCAGTTGTTGGATCAAATTGGGGCTTCTCTGATGTTATGGTGGAGTGAGGTATTATTTTCTACGATGCGTGGCTCGATCAATGGTGTTAGTCGTTTGGCTTCAAAATGCATGGATTTTTGATCAACTAGAAAATGACCTACTTACTAGCCAACATATGAACTATAAAAATGGATTTGAATCAAGGCAGACTATAGACATGCCAAAAGTGCATGCTATGAAATCCCCTCTCATCAAAAAAAAACTCTTGCATCAGAATTCAACCTAAAGTAATCGATTATGATTGTGGATAATGGAAATTCTTGATCTTAATCTTTAGCTAATAACTTTCATGTATCTGAAAGAAGAATACTGAAATATTAGCGAAACATCTCAAACTAGCTTCTCTTGTTCATTTTACATCTATGCATAGATTAGTAGTCATTTTGTACCTCTGGCAATTTAGAGTTTCCTATTTTTGACCTACCTGCTTTAGTCCATAATTTAGAGTCTCCTAAGTAGACTCTTTACCTTCTAACTTTCATCTAGTAGGTTGGATCAGAGGATTAGTAGCTGATGTTTATACTTTATAATTTATTAATAGTAGATACAAATAGGTTAGAAGGAAGGTTTATCTCTAGATTATTAATATTTCTTAGTTGGAGATAGAAGGATTACAACAAAAAACAATTTATTAAGTGGGTTAATGAGCATGAGTAGAAGCACCACCGGTAGCATGGGCAACAACAAGACACCAACAACATTAGTAGACATTGCTTTATATGGAGCATAAGTAGATCCAAAAGTATATGGAGCAATTGTCAAACATATTTTGCATTTTCAAATAGAGAAAACATGTAGATAGCGACCTTTTAATAGGTGATATGACCAATATCTAGAGTATTGTGTTGGTGATAAAGATTCGTTTATCTCTCGAGAGCTTACTATTTCATAAAAGAAAGAATAATCATAATAGATAATACAGTACTAGCGAATCAACACTAAGCATTTCCGTCACATGGTTCTTTTGTTTCATTCGGATTATGAACTTTTTGAAAAGGTGGATCAGATGGAACATGCGAGTTCAAGTGACTTCTCATAGATAGTGCATTTACCATTCGTTTTTTACCCGAACAAATTGATCAATGCCACCCAACCATCCCACTATTATATATAAAACTCACTTGATTAGATGAAAAGATAGATACTTTCACATTGATGTTGCAATGGAAGATTAAAATATATAGCTATTCTCATCACTATTGTAGAGTTGGCTCAATGAGATAGAGGTTGAACACAACTTTAGGGATTGGCAACATGATATGATAATATTAGGGTGGAGCCCCCACACATATCCCCTACTCGACCTATTGGATTGGCTCTTATCACCTTATCCACACTTATTCACTCTAGTTTTCGATGTCTCTCTATCACATCTTGCAGAAAGAATTGTCCATAATTGATGGGATTACAAGTGCTAGTTGAATGGTTTTGAACTCATCTTTCTACTTAAGAGGGAAATTTAGGTAACTCCTTAGCTCCCTACCATTTTTGGCTCTAATCTCAACTTGACCAATGAAATAGTGACACTGAAATCTCTCTTCTCTCTCTATCTCTAACTTTTTCGAAAATAAGGGTTTGTCTTCTATTCATTTAGTAATGACATTTAGGACCTCCTATATATGTATTAACATTACATCCATCAAATAATGAAATGAGATGGAAGACAAAAGAACTCACTTAACATTCCTTGGCCACAATGATCAATCTATTCATACCTCACCCTCTTTTGTCAATTGAATCACTTGACATCCCTCACCTCTCTAGTTACCCGAGTTTGTAATAGCATTGGCTTCACTTTATTAATGAATGCTACTAGTTACTTGGACTTTCTTTATTAATGCTCCCCAATCTCTTTATTAATGTTATTTATATGATGCTAAAGCTTTCTCTTTACCCATGCATAAATACATAAATGTTAACATCTCTTTTTTCCTATATGAGATTAATGACCCGTGTTACTTTAGCCAAGCTACAAGTATTTTTCTTTTACTATAATCACAATTCTTATTGTTAATTTTTCATCATAAAAGGAATTCAAGATGTTTGAATATGTTTTTTTTAAATGATTTTACTGTTCTAAATCATTAGATGAAATATATGTGAGCATGACTTGTAGAGATTTTTTTTTGTAATTACAATTTTTATTGTTATTTTTCATCTTAAAATAAATTTAAAATAAATTCTTTTTTATATGATCATTTTTTATCATTATATCACTAATTCAAATTTCTTATAGTGTTCTTCCTTGAATGTTGTTTCTCAATAAAATATTTTTTCCCTAAAAACCTTTATATTCAATGTCTATTTGGACTAAAAAGAAATAGACATATCCTATCTTTATGATAGTGATATCAGGTTTTATAAAGCCTCCATTCATAACACAAAAAATATAGAAACTAAAAATGGTTTTTTACCAATTTCTCGATAAAAAATTATATTAATACCATTATCACATTAAACTATGTCTATTTATTTGATTTGGTTAATAGAGCACTTTATTATTTAATATTGAGTTAGTTGAATATTTTAAACGTTGTTTCTAAATAAAATCTTATATCAATGTTATTTTCACGTAAATAAAAATATTAGAAATATGAAATTTACATAGAAATATCGTTACAATGCAAATATAAGTATCTTAACAATAATCAAAATTCTTAAGAGATTCGATCCCTCTTAGTGTTTGATAAATCTGAGATTATTATTAATAATGATATTAATATATATTCATTTTAATTTCATGTTTATTAAGTAGTTATATAATTAAAAATGATTTACACTTATTTAATAAATATGATATTAAAATGAATGTGTATCAATAATAATTACCAATAATGGGATTAAGAATGATTTACACTTATTTAATAAATATGATATTAAAATGAATGTGTATCAATATCATTATCAATAATAATTACCAATAATGGGATTAAGAATGATTTACACTTATTTAATAAATATCATATTAAAATGAATATGTATCACTATCATTATCAATAATAACTACCAATAATTTATTTTATATTAGATATTTTTTAGTACAATTGAAAAACACAACTTATTTAATAGATTAAAATCAATAAGTAGATAAACTCGCGCCAATTGGAATTAGAATCAAATTTTATATTAGATATTTTATATTACAATATTAGTGAAGATCACATGTCAATTGGGATTAGTCCGAATGGTCACGAGGAGAAATGTTTCCCTTTTCACCTCGTTTCAATTCCCACTTGTGACATATGTGCTCTTTTACTTAGTAAACATGAAATTAAAATGAATCTTTATCAATATCATTATTAATAATTAAATGATTTGATTCCAAGTTAATAAGTAGACAAACTCAACATGTCAACTCAGATTTGTCTGCAGTGTCTGGATGGAAATACATGGCCCTCTCCACCTCGTTTCAATGACCACTTATGACATATGTTCTTTTGTCCACTTGTTAACTTACTCAAACAATAAGAGGGATCAAATCTCTTAACAATTTTGATTATTTTTAAGATACTTATATTTGCATTGTAAGAATATTTATATGTAAATTTCATATTTATAATATTTTTATTTACCTGAATATAACATTGATATAAGATTTTATTTAGAAACAACATTTAAAATATTTAACTAACTCAATATTAAATAATAAAGTGCTCCATTAACCTATTCAAATAAATTGACATGGTTTAATGTGACAATGGTATTAATATAAAGTTTTATTGAGAAATTGGTAAAAAAACATTTTTAGTTTCTATATTTTTTATGCCATGAATGGATACTTTATAAGACTTGACATCACTATCTCAAAGATAAGATATGTCTATTTTAGTCCAAATAAACATTGAATATAAAGTTTTTTTAGGGAAAAATATTTTATTGAGAAACGACATTTGAGGAAGAACACTCTAAGAAATTGAATTAGTGATTTTATGATTAAAAATGATTATATGGAATTGAATTTCTTTTAGGATGAAAAATAACAATAATAATTGTAATTATAGAAAAAGAAGAATTCTCTACAAGTAGTGCTCACATATATATTTCATCTAATGATTTAGAGAAATAAAATAATTTTTTAAAAACATCTTCAATGTTTATTTAATATAATTTCTTTCTTTTGTAAGCTAAGTTCTAAATTTCTATTATGGACAAAATATTATAGTCGTCATGCCTTGTAACCTGCCATATAGGAAACCATGCTACATGATTTTGAAAAAATAAAGTGTAATGTTTTTGTCAACCCATGTCTATGTAGAGTTTAATCTATCAACCTAATGTCTACCTGCCTTCGTCGATATAGAGTATACTTGATATAGATACTAAACATAGTCAATTTGAAAACATAGCTAAACCTTGTTCCACTTCCTCGGTCTATTTTTGGGTCTTCTGTTTAGGTTCCTTTGCATCAGCTTTGGGCTTGTCATCGTCCTTCGATTGCTTATCATCTTTGATTTCTATGGGGTTTTTCGGCCCCCCTCCCATGCCTGCCTAAGTGTGTTGCTTCTACATTAGGATTATCCCATTGGTTGGCTTCTCCAGTGGCATGAAATGTACCTTTAGGGCATAGCGATCCATTTCCTCCATCTTTTTACCTAGCATTACAATCCGACACTCCATTTGGTCCAGCTTGGCCATGAATTGAATTTGAGTAGTGTGTTGATCTTCCATAACTTGAGCTAGAATGGATTTGAGGGTCGATTATAGCTTTGTGGTCCTTTTTATTTTAGTATCTCCAGTGAGTGAGAACCCATAGTCCTTCACCCATCCAACCATTTCCTCTGCAATCTCCTGCTTGGTTCTTTCCATCTTACACCGATGTGCCTTTTTCTCATATTGTTCTAGAGTCACCTTCGTGGTTTCCTTGAAGTGATTATAATATAATTGTTGGGCCTCCTATGCCTCCCGCTGAGCCTTGGGAATATGCATATCCTACTCCTGTTGTTCTTCTATTTTTAGTGGCCTTGTTCGTTTACCTCTTTGGTTCTTCTCAATTTCCCAGTGCGCCTCCTCCTCTACGATGATTCCTTTTCCCTTGGCGTTAGGGTTACTTTCCTTGCCTGACTAATTGGGGTTCTGTTCTTCCATGCTGAGAATATTCTTGTCTCGAACGTGTTCCTAGAGGTGGATTTAACATACTCAATTTCAAAATTGTAGGCTTGGATTTTGATCTTATCCATTTTTGTTGCCGCTCACTCAGCACCTTTTGCTCCATGAGGAACCTCAAGTTATTATGATCGATCTTTACCTTGAACCTGTTCCCCACCAGGTACTACCGGAATTTGGTCAAAGCATGCATTATGGCCAACATCTCTTTTTCATATATGGAGTAATGTCGCTCATACTCTTGGAGTTTGCGGTTCTCAAACGCTATGGGGTGGTCGTTTTGCATCAATACAGATCCTATACCAATTCCCGAAGCATCACACTCCAAGAAAAAGGGATGAGTGAAATCAGGGAGTGCTAAAACAGAGCATGAGCTCATCACCTTCTTCATTTTCTCGAATGTATCCTGGGCCTTCTCTAACCAAATGAAAGCCCCCTTTTTGGTGAGATCGGTTAGTGGCACTGTCAACTGTGAGAATCCCTTAACAAATTTGCTGTAGTAAGTGCAAAGACCGAGAAAACTCTTCATTCCTAGGAGTTGGCCACTCCATAATCGCCCTGATCTTTTCTTGGTGCACCTGTACCTCGTTCATCCCAATCACGTGCCCCAAGTAGAGCATCTCTATCATACCAAATTTGCACTTGGATTCCTTCGCATACAACTGTTGACTCTCTATAATTCCAAGTACTTCATCCATATGTCGCAGATGGTCCTCCCATGTTTTGCTGTATATGTGGATGTCATCAAAGAAGACCAATAAGAACTTTATGAGCTACTTATTGAACACATGATTCATGCACGACTGGAAAGTGGCAGGGGCGTTAATTAGCCCGAATGGCATGACCAGAAACTCATAATCCCTAGAGTGGCATCTAAAGGTTTTCTTAGGTACGTCCTGCTCTCGTACCTTGATCTGGTGATACCCTGATTGAAGATCAATCTTCGAGAAGAATTTGGCTCCCCTGAGCTCATCCATTAATTCATCGATCATGGGTATGGGGTATCGATTCTTGTTTGTCTTCTTGTTTAGGGCCCTATAGTCAATACACATCTGCAAAGTACTGTCCTTCTTCTTGACTAAGACAACGAAAGAGGCAAATGGGCTGGAACTAGGGAGGATGTGGCCCATTTTCAACAATTCTTTAATGGTTTTTTCAATCTCGTCCTTGTAAACTTTAGGGTGCCGATAGGGGTTTGTGATAACTGCTTGGACCCCCTCCTCTAGCTCTATGATATGCTCAAAACCTCTATCAGGTGGAATGCCAGGAGGAATGTCACTAAATACTTTATGATGTTTGCGGAGTAATACCTGTAAGTCCTATGGAAGCTGCTGCAGACGGTCAGGTGGCTCTCTGTCAGAAATAAAACACTCTGCAACCCACTCTATATCACCATGCCTCATAACTACCTCCATGTTGTGCGATGACACAATCTTCGGTGGGTACTGGTGCATGGCTCGTAGGACCACTTTCTTTCCATCCGACCCTGTTAACTCCATCTCCATGGTCCTCTGATCACTAGTGTATTTCCCAATAGAGTAAAGCCATTGAACGCCCAACACTATATTTGTGCCTGGTATGTCCACCATAAAGAAATCATCTGTCATTGAGTAGTTTCCCATGGTTATTGTGAGCTTGGGAATCCACTTGGTGCAACTCATCTGGTGGCCTCCTGGTATGACTACTGTGAACCCATCGAATTCCTCTATCGGAATTCCTCTCCTTTCGACCATGTTATCGTCAATGAAGTTATGGGATGCTCCTTCATCGATCAATATTGTCACCTTGTGCCCTTTTAGGACACCTCTGACCCTGAAGGTATGATATCTCGTAAATCCTAACATCGAGGCCATGACTGGGTCCTTATACCCAGCCTGTGAAGACTCCTCTCCTGATGTTGGATGTCCTTGATCCTGTGCCTGCTCCACCTCCTCATCCTCATCACTGTCATTGTCGGAGTATACCTCAATGTAATGGGCCTTTCCCATTCTGTCCTTTCCAGCGCATCTGTGCCCTGGTGCCCATGGTTCCTGACAGCTAAAATACAATTTATTTTTCCTCAATTCTCTCCTGGTCTCTTCATCCAGTTTGGGCTTGCCAACCCAATCTCTCGGAGGTGGTCTGATGTCCTTAGTCCTCGGGGTAAAAGTGGGTTTGGGCGGAAACCGGATTTTAGGTACTGCATCCTGCATATCTCGAGCTTTGCTAGATGCATCATGTAAAGAGGTAGGCTTGTAGGCCTTGACCCATCCTCGTAGAGGCTTCATTAGCCCCTCAACAAACAACATCACTAGACGACCCTCTGAAATGTCTGACACCATCACCGCGACCCTCTGAAACTCAGATATATAGGCCTCTGGGCTACCTGTCTGTTTGAGTTGAGCCAACTCTTTGAAGTGAAGCTCAGGGTCCTTCCTGTCAAATCTCTTGATGAGTCTCTCTGTGAAGTCCAGGTAGGAGGTGTTGATATTATGGTAGCTTCGGGAGGTATGAACCTCTATTGTGACCTTTGACAAGATTAGAATGTTCCGGAAGGAAGCAAAGAAATGAAGGAAACCCTAGACAAGATGTCGACTGTAGAAATATAATTAAGATGAATTAATTAGTACCCAGAAGGAGAAGTTGACCCAGGCAAGCCTCCTAGAATTACTATAAATACAGGGCGCCAGTCTCTCATTATACACATTCTCAGAATTGCAGAAGTCACTTGTGCGCACTGCAGTCTGACAGTTTTGTGCACAAGTTCTGGGGAAGGTGTTGCGTCAGTTTCTGGGTTGGAATATATGATCATCTTTGGTTACTTTCTTGCTTGGTGCATTAGCCTTGCTTGGTTGTTGATTGCTACCAAGATTCTTCTCTTTGTCAAGGTTAAGGTGCTCGGAGGGTGGCTTCGGCCTATGGTTGGGTGACAAGGGTATTGTCAATGGTAAAACGAGCACAATCCTTCAAATTCTAACAGGTTATGGGACCACACCTCCTTCATTCAGTTTAAACGCTGGAAGGAAGCATAACCGCTAGGATATTGAGCTCGCTGAGGAACTGCCACTAGGGTTACTAGCAGGAGCAACTTCCAAGACACTGTCGCTAGGGTTACTAGCAGAAGCAGTTGCAAAAACCCTAATCTCAGATCGAGCACCTTGTGATGGAGCATCTCGCTAAAGGAGAAGATATTCAAATGCGCCCTAGTTCAGCGCACCTTTTGGCTATCCCAAAAGGCAGAAACGTCAGAGTTGAAGTTTTGGATCTAAGCATGACCAACCACCAGTCAATTGAAGATATGAGTGAAACGATCAGTCTCTTACACCACTCAACACTCACAAGAACGATTGAAGACGACATGCGGATAATCGATAGTGGAACTTCTAGGCACATGACTGGAGATCAAGCCAAACTCTCAAACCTAAATGAGAAGAAGACATCGTACAAGGTAGAGGTTGGAGACAAAAGCACTTATCCATTCGAAGGATTTGGACAAGCCTCCGTCAAGTTGAAATCAGGTAACAATGTTCACCTAAGCAATGTTTTATATGTACCTAGTTTAGAAAAGAATCTTGTATCGATATCATGCCTAGAAGACAAGGGAAACATAATAGCTTTCGTGGATGGAAAAGTGTTATCATGGCATAAAGACTCTAGCATAGAGAATGCTAGGGTTATTGGAAGTCATGAAGGAAATTTGTATAGAATACTAGAACAAAATGAAGAAGCTCTTGTACATGATGAAGTCAACCCTAATGAGCTTTGGCATAGAAGGTACGCTCATATTAATTATCAAGCATTACCTTCTCTCAGAAGAATGGTTGAAGGAATACTAGAATTGAAATCTACACATGAAGGAATCTGCAAGGGATGTGCCCTTGGGAAGAATATCAAGAAATCATTCCCAAGCAACAACAACAGATCTAAGGAGATCCTAGATCTAATACATTCATATGTTTGCGGTCCGATGCCAGTCAGATCTCTAGGAGGATCTCTTTACTACGTAATCTTCATAGACGATTATTCAAGAAAGACTTGGCTATACCTACTAAAGACAAAAGACGAAGTATTCAACAAATTCCAAGAATTCAAGGCAGAGATAGAAAACGTCACGAACAAGATGATCAAGACATTAAGAACAGATAATGGAGGAGAATACACCTCGAAGGAATTCGTTGCATTATGCAAATCGGCAGGGATTAGGAGGGAGCTGATTGTTCCTCATAATCCTCAACAAAATGGTGTAGCAGACAGAAAGAACAGATCTATTGAAGAAACCGTAAAAGCCTTACTGAATGATCAAGGTCTATCCATGTTCTTATGGGGAGAA
>SNQJ01S0004031.1:356181-378847 GCA_010110895.2 Picea sitchensis | reverse complement strand
TTTTATCATTTGAATTATTTATTTAAATTATGTTACTCCTAAAACAATTATAAATTATAAATTTGAACCAACAATATTGATAATTAAACTACTTTACATTAAAATGAAATAAAATAAACTCTTAAATTTTAATATAATTTTAATGATATCTTTCACATAAATTAAATAATTGAATTTTTATTTTTAAACGTCAATCTTGTGAAACCAATTTTAAAAACATTTTTGTTAAATAAAAACTTTACATTTTTCCACAATTTGTGATTTTCACTAGGTGTCATATATTTTTCATAATTAAAAACAAAACTTCGAAATTACAAAACTAAATCTTAAAAAACATAATAGATTTCAAAAACATTTTTGTTAAATAAAAACTTTACATTTTTCCACAATTTGTGTTTTTCACTTGGTGTCATATATTTTTCATAATTAAAAACAAAGCTTCGAAATTACAAAACTAAATCTTAAAAACCATGATATATATGATTTGTGATACATTATATTTTTCATAATTAAAAATAAAACTTCCAAATTGCAAAAATAAAATAAACAACCATGATATGAAAAAAGAATTGACCATTGATAAAGACAGATGGAGATAATTGACTGATAATTTGTAAATAATATTTGGATAACATCTTAGATGTAAGAAAGGAGAAAAATATAAAAAGTAAATAAATTATTAAACCACTTATAAATATAATGTTTCCACCATCCATTGACTTATTATTAAACCACGGTTGATTTATTATTGAACCACCTCCTAATGTAAAGTTTCAACTACTGATTGATTTTTCAATGGAAATTTCACCGTTTTCTTTTTTAAATACCAGAAACTACTAGATGGACAGGATTTTGGAAAAATTTTCTTATAGGGAAGACAACGATGTTCCCTCCAAATATGTTATCTAAACATGGAGTTCCCATTTTCAAAGTTGTGCAAAAGTCTGGCGAGTTTGTCATCACTTTCCCTCGATCTTATCATGTAGGTTTTTGTCATGGTAAGAGATGTTTGCATTTGTTTACATATAAATTATATTGATGGCATTTGTTTCTTTATTATTTTCCGACATATTCACTACCTCGATTGAGTATTAAGAGTCCATGGACAATGACAACTTTTACTAGTATTCTTACAAACTATTGGACTGTTGTCTCAGGATTCAATTGTGGAGAGGCTATGAACTTTGCTATAATTGATTGGTTTCCATTTGGGGCGGCAACATGTAAAAATTATGAATTTCTTAACAGGATGGCGCTTTTACCTCATGAGGAATTACTATGTAAAGAAACGATGATTCTTGCCAGGACTAGGTTTTGTTCAGAGGGTGACAAAAAACCACACAAAGGAAAGAACGATCATGTAGTAAAAAATGAGCAACTTCTATTGAATCCAGAGCTATTTACTCCACAATTTGGATGCCTAATATGAAGAATTATCCAGTGTGACGGGAAATAAGCTGATGTCGGGGGCTCAAAGATGGAGTTTAGGTACTAGACCTGACCTATTGGATAACTTTTTTCGAGATCTTCTTGAGAAGGAATCCCTGGTGCATACTGAACCTGGCACCCTTCAGGCCACTTGGATAAATAAATAAGCGGGAAGTCTTTCATTGGGAAGAGACTATATTGGTTGTTGGTAAAAGAGCCCCTCAACATTTTGAAAAGGTAATAAACAAGGACTTTCCCTACAGGAGGCTCCGATCACTTTGTTACCGATTTGGAACTGGATAAAACTCTTTGTCGGCCACCATCACCCTTCAAATTCAACCCAATGTTGGCTCTCTCATGCTTACTTACATCCAACAATCACTGGTATGTGGAGAACCCTCTCTGTCACACAAATGAACTCTTAATATAGATTCAAGTCCTCACGGGGCAGTTATCTCCCGACAATCCTAAAGCGATCTCCTCTAATAAATAGCTTGAAACTGAGAACCCCATAATCGTCTTGAGCCATTTGACTGTAACCCAAGATGAAACTGTCGAAACCCATCACAAATCTCTCTGGTCATCCTTTACTCTCCATATTGTTCCTCAACTTGAATCTTTCGACTGGGACAAATTCTTGATCCTCTAGTGCCTTAGAAATTCCATCAGAGTTACACCTCCATGCTGACTAGCTGCCAATCTATCACAAACAGAAGAAAGGTGATATTAAAATTGAACGATGTCATGGTTTTATTTAAAATCATACCAACTGAACTGATCTAAATTAAGTATTGCGAAATGGTGTACCACGTAGCATATTTTTTGGCTTGATTCATTGGATATTCACAGATTCTTTGGTTTCATTCATTGGAAATCCAAGGCCAAAAGTGCACCTAATAGATCTATATCTAGTCCCAATCATTGATGTTGATCGATCCAACACCAGTCACATAGCTACGTATCGACGAGAGTTCTCGATTGCCAAATGAATTTGGTTAGGAGACAAATAACCACTAAAAAAACCTGTCTGTTGAATTTAAATTCAAATTTAAATTTCAAGCCCGCTCGGTAATTCAAAGTCAAATTTGAAGCCCGTGTTTTACCAAATTCAAATTTGTATGCATGGATGGATTCCATGGGTGCATCGCATGGAATGACAGTTCGATGGTTAACTATGGTATGCAGACGACAAAGGTTTGTGTCACAGTAATGGTGTTTGGGCGAGTGGAGTCGATAGCCGACAAGAGCTCTGACATGATCGACGACGGGAGTCCAGACATGGAGAACGGGAGTCCGGACATGAAAAACGTCTGTCGAAAAAGGTTCAAAACATTTGGGTTTTAGCTTATGCCCTCTAAAATTACTAACAGTTCCAACCCCGATGTAGTAGAAAGTGAATATTAACCGACGAAATTGTTATACCAAAAAGTGTTCAATTCAAACCCTCATACGACGTAAACTGGACATTGGCTGGTGAAATTGTACATTAAAGGATGAATTTTGCTACGGATTGTAAAAGGAGCACCATAAGGGGTAAACATTTTTAAGCAACCAGCTTTGAATAGAATAAAGAGTTAAAAGGGTTTGAACTTATGTTGAAATCTCAATTCACACTATTCTCGCAGTCATCATTCCAAATTTGGGATCAATTTGATCAAACTGCGGCTATGTCTGCACATTTAAATGCTCCATCTTGATCCCTTAGGCCAAATCGGGGGTGTCGTGAAGCATATTTATGTACTTGATTATGTACATAAATGAGCTTCTAAATATACATAAAACTTAATTTTGTAAGTTAATAATGAGATTTTGAACATACAAAAAGATTCCAACTAGTTTGAGATCATTCAATAACTTACCAATGTGTAGAAAGCACAAGACAAATGCTCTTAAAAAGATTAGATCATCCATGCAATGATGATACCAAGTTTGATTACTTGTTTTACTATCAACTCAGCTACCTCTAAATCAGTGAAATGTTGTTAAAATGTGAATAGTTGCAAAACATATTTGAATCAATATAAAAGAGAGGATTTTATAATTAAACTCCATTTTGAGATCCTGATAATCTATAAAATATTTTGAGATCGACTCTCCCAGCACTCTTGTTAACATGAGGTATTTTTGGCTTAGGTTAGAATGAGGGAATGATGGTCTTGCACATGGCCATCAAACATTATGTAATATCCCCATTTCTAATCCCCACAATTATAATGTAATTGTGAAAATATTAATTAGGCTAGTGAGCCAATATGGTTGAACGGGATAGATCATATGCATCGATATGGCCAAGGGCCAAGATATGTAAAATGTACACTAAAATTATTAAAAAAATAATAACCACTTATGGTAAGGGGGCTATAATTCCACAACAGAGAGGGTTGGGCTAGAGAGGGGTCCAAGGGGTCACTCATTTATATTAATTCATCCATTTCATTATAATGTTTATCCACCTTGAAATATCAAGAGAGATATTAAATTGACGTAAGAGTGGTAGGTGGGAAAGGTCATGGTATGATGGAGAAAAACCATTATTGGGTTGTAATTTTGCTTAAATTGTGTCCTGTGTGCATGTAAGAATTAGACTATAAGCCTATGAGTACATTTTTTGTTGAGGAAACAGATCAAGAGTCTTGAGAAGGATGTTGTGAGCACTCTTTTAGTAGTTGAGTGTTCCTCGAGTCCCCAACTATGAGATTTATATCCAACCAAGTGAAATGGAGCTTGGAGGGAAGTGGGAAGGCCCAAGGGACTATGTGGCAGAGAAGGGGGATCTCATTCCTTGGTTTGTGCAGGTTGAGGGGAAGAGAGCTGGTGGATGGGAATTTTTGTTGGAGTAGAACCGAGTTTCGAGTTGCTGATTGTGGAGAGTGGACAACCAAGAGGGATAGACCTCCTTGTGGACTCATAGCCTCAGCTCAAGGGTGGCTTGTTGTTGAGATTTGAAACAACAAGCCTATGGCTGGGAGGATCATCCTTTGTTCACAATCATTTGATTCAACAATTTTAAGACAAGTTTTATGTTCTATTTGCATTATTATTCCACTGTGTATATGCTTAATTTCAATGGTGTTGCTATGTTCTTGAATGGTTTCATTATGGTTTTGAATATGTTGTTATTTGCATGAATTATATAACATGTGTTTGTTGCAATTTTTATTTCTATGAGCAAGAAAATTTTTGGGTTTGTTGGGTTTAGCCGGTGGGGTTCTTTACAATTGGTATCAGAGTTGTAGGTTACAACACCGAGCTTGGAGAGTCTACTACAACAAAAATACAATTGTTGTTGTAGATTTTAACCTTGTACAATTATTTACTGCAAACATATTTTTAGTAAAAGAACAGAAAAGGTACAATGGAAAATACACACATTACACATAGATTTTTCCCCTGGGAAAGCCAACATATTCTATATTCATTCACAATCATACATTGTTTACAATACAATATACATATAAGAGCCAACGACATCCAAAACCCTAACCCAATGACCTGGATTAGTCAACAACCCTAATTCCTTAATCGGAAATAGAAAACCATCGGCAAAAAACCATTTTCTGAAAAACCACCCAACAATGGACATGAAAATTGAGGCAACACAAAAAATGAGGCAAAATGTGACACATGTCCCAAGGTAATAAAAATTCAAACCCCCATGCTCGCCCGAAGAAACATAGAAGACATTAGGACAAGTCATGCAAAGAATATAACACATACCCAACATTTTCCCACTTGTTGTTTTCTTTTCATACAGGGGGTTACAGGGTTACATAGTCAACAATCCAGGGCAGCGATTCCCATAGATCCTCTACACCAAGAGAAATTCTCAGTGCTGACATATTTTGTTAATGAATCTACAACATTCTTCAAAGTGTCCACCTTCATCAACAACACTTTCTTTTCTTCAACCATGTCTCTCACAAAGTGATATTGAACATCAATATGCTTTGTCTTTGAATGATAAGTCGAATTCTTCGCCAGAAAAAATTGCACTCTGACTGTCACAATCTATCCTTACAGCTTGTTGTACCAACCCAATACCTAGACACAATCTTTCTAACCATATTTTTTCCTTTCTTGCATTAGTATCCAATTTTTGATACCACATCTTTAGTGATTGTTTTAAACCATACAAGGACTTTTTCAGCTTGCATACCGGATCCTTCTTTCCCTTCACAACAAACCCTTCTGGCTACTTCATATAGATTTCTTCTTCTAGATTACCATGTAGGAATTTTGTCTTCACATCCATATGTTATAATTCAAAATCAAATGCAACAGCAACAGATAACATAAATCTAATAGAAGTTAACTTGGCAACATGAGAAAAAATCTCACCAAAATCAATTCCCTCAACCTAGGAATTACCCTTTGCTACTAACCGAGCTTTGTATTTCTCCATTTTTCCTTCTGCATTCAGCTTCTTTTTAAATACCCATTTTCTTCCAATGGGATTTCTTCCAGTCGACAACTCCACTAGATCCCAAGCCTTATTCTTATCCAAGGCTATCATTTCTTCAACCATGGCCTTTCTCCATAGTTTTCCATCCTTTCAATCCATTGCTTTCTTAACAATTCTAGGATCATCATTAGTAATAGACAAAGATAAATTTGAACGGAAATCAGATGGAGTATACCTTTATGGTACCCTTCTTTCCCACACCAATCTCCTCAATACTGGAGTATGAAGATCTTCTTCTTCTTATTCATGTTCTTTTGTAGAGTCTAATTCATCATCTTTTGGCTCAAACTCGATTTTCTATGGTTCTTCCTTACTTGGTAGGATTTCATGTTTCACAACATCATTCATTTCTCTAAATACCACATCTTGGATATACACAATTTTCTTAGTTTATGGGTTCCAAAGATTATAACCTTTGAGACCATCTTTATACCCAATAAAGATACACTTTTCAGACTTCTTATCTAGCTTACTCTTGTTTTCCTTTGGAACATGAAATAGGTCTCATAGCCAAATACCTTGAGATGTGTCAGAGAGGGTTTCTTACCAGTCCATACCTCTTGTGGAGTCTTGTCATCCAGTGCTGATGAGAGTGATCTGTTGACTAGGTAACATGCAATACCCACTGCCTCTACCCATAATTCTTTCCCTAACACTGCACCACTGAGCATGCACCTTGTTTTTCCATCATCATCTTGTTCATCCTTTCTGCAACTCCATTCTTTTGAGGTGTATATGGAGTAGCATTCTTCCTTTCTATATCGCACTTATTACATAATTCTTCAAATTCATTCCCGCAAAACTCTCTGCCATTATCTCATGTCCTCAATACCTTAATTATTTTCTCTGTTTGATTCTCAACAAGAGCCTTAAACTCTTTAAACTTGTCAAATACTTCAAATTTCTTCCTAAGGAAATATATCCAAGTATTCCTTGAGAAGTCATCTATAAATGAGACATAGTACACAAATTTTCCCAATGATGGAACCGGCACAGGTCCAAACATATCATTGTGAACTGGCTATAAAATTCCTTTTGCCCTCGTTGCACCAGAGGAGAATCTTACCCGATTCTCCTTCCCATATACACAATGTTCACAGAAATCAAAATCCAAATTGCAGTTATACATACCTTCAACCATAACTTTATCGTGTAGTAGTCGAAGACCCTTCTCTCCGATATGCCCCAGTCTTTGATGCCACATCATAACATTTTATCCAGAGACTATAGGAGTTCTTTCTTCTTCAAATCCAATATCAGGAACAATGGGACTATTACACCCATCACTAATAGTGCTTCCTTGCAGCGTATACATAGTTCCAAACCAAACTCCCTTCAACAACACCATTGATCCTCGAGCCATCCGACGCACCTGAGTCAACCAACCATGCCTCCTGATCTACATGTATGCTTGAAGAAGACAAGTACACATCCCCTCCTTCCTTGGAAGTCTTTTCTTATGTAGAAGGATCTTCTTTGGATCCCTTCTTTTTCTCAACTTTGGATCTACACTGCTTCTTGTAGTTCCCTTCTTTTCCACATCTCTAGCATACCTTCACAAAATTTCTGGTAGATTTAGATCTACTCTTATACTTAGATTTCCCACTTGAGGACTTAGATCTATTTCTTTCCCGGGAGCATCCTCTTGCAAATAATGCATATGTGCTCTCTCCTTCCATATTCTTCCATCTAATATCCTCTGACAACAAGGATGAGACCACTTCATCAAACTTCAAGGAAATTGTATTACTACATATGGCTACAACTAGACTATCCCATGAGTCTGGTAAAGAGCACAATAAACTGATACACTTATCTTCATCTGAAATTTTAATCTCAACAGATACTAACTGACTTACCACAATATTGAAGGCATTCAAATGCTCTTTCATCGAGTCTCCATCTCTCATCCTTAGGTTATACAATTTCTTTCTCATGAATAGTTTATTTACTAGGGACTTAGACTGATACAACTTCCCCAAATTATCCCATAAATCCTTGGTTGTAGCTTCCTTTGACACATTCAGTAATACTGAATCTAAGAGACACAGTTGAATTTTTCTCTTCGCCTTCCGATCCAACTTTTTCCAGTCATCTGTTGAAGTTCTTGTAGGTGAAGTACTTGGATCCACCGTGATCTATTGATTTATGTCCACCAATAGATCTTCCATCTTGATCTTCCACAACTAAAAACGTTTCCCATTAAACTTCTTGATCTCCATTTTCGAACTATTCGCCATTTCTCTTCACTTGGAGAATCAATACCACAGATCTCCCACTATAACAAGGCTTATCACAGTCTCGATCCAAACCCTTGACCACAAAGGCGTTCCCCTGAAGCCAATAATTGCTCTAATACAAAATGTATATTTTAACCTTGTACAATTATTTACTGCAAACATATTTTTAGTAAAAGAACATAAAATATACAATGGAAAATACACACATTACACAGAAAATTTTCCCCTGGAAACCCAAACCGCGAAAACTAGCATATTCTATATTCATTCACAATCATACATTGTTTACAATACAATATAAATATAGGATCTAACGATATCCAAAACCATAACCCAATGACCTAGATTAGTCAACAACCCTAATTCCTTAACTGGAAATATAAAACCATCGATGAAAAACCATGTGCCAAAAAATCGCCCAACAATGGACACAAAAATCGAGGTGACATGCAAAATGAGGAAAAAATCAACACATTTCTTGAGGAAAATAAATTCTCAAACCACCCTGTGCACCCGCGCAACGTAGCAGACACTAGGGTAGGTTGTGCAAAGAATATAACACATACCCAACAATTGTTATGTTTTATTGGGGAGGAAATTGTGGAATCGGGCAAAGTCCCCAATTTCAGGTTGTATTTTAGTTGAAATCGACATGGGTATGTCGAGAATTAAAACCCAACAAATGGTTTTTTTTCAGAGATCTTAGAAGGGTCAAATTCATGACAGATGCATAAGATGTTGGGGTGAAAATTGAAGCTCACCTAGCAGAGAAATCGTGGTCAAAACCCCTCGAAATTTGGTTTTTGTTTGGGATTTCTTGTGGTAGAGGTAGACTTGGTTGAAGCTCACCTAGCAGAGAAATCGTGGTCAAAACCCCTCAAAATTTGGTTTTCGTTTGGGATTTCTTGTGGTAGAGGTAGACTTGGTTGATTGAAGGGTTGAATTTGGTTGTGAAAGGGTCGAATTTGGATCTAAGGGTGAGTTGGGCATTGCCGCAACATTCGTGAGCCTGAAAATCATGAAAATCTACTGTGTCAAAAATGTTGAAGCCATTGATACAGTGTGTATCAATGAAGAATGAGGATCTTCACCAATACATCACTGAGGGAGAACTTGGGAAATCCATGAAAAACAAATTTAGCGAAGAAAGAGAAATTTTCATCGCAACGTTTGTGCAAAAAAAATGATTCTTCACCGCAATGTCAATGCAAAAAAAATGATTCTTCACCGCAATGTCAAAGAATGAATATATTCACCAATACATCGGTGAGGAAAGAAAAAAGGTTTTGAATGAAATAAAGACAAGTCACCAACGAAAAGATAGCTTTTCATCACCAATACACTGTTGAGAAAAAGAATTCTTCGTCGATACAACGGTGATAAAAGTGAATTCTTCGTTGATACACCAGTGAAAAAATAGAATTCCTTGCTGATACATCGACGATAAAAGTGAATCTTTTTCCAATATGTCAACAAGGACAAAGGATAAATCGTCGATAAAGGGTAGTTTCGACAAATGAAGTAAATATTCCATCAATACAGTGCATCAGTGAGAAAATAACATAAGTCAACAATACATTAACGAGAAAGGGTATAAGTCATCGATACAACATGTATCGATGATGAAGATGAACCCTGCGTCAATACATTGGTGAGGAAAGAAAATTGCACGTTGATGCATCAGAAAGTAGAAAATATTTTGGTGTCGATACATTGGAGAAGAAGAAAGAAATAAATAAATAAAGAAGAAGAGAAGAGAGAGAGAGAGAAAGGAAGAAGAAGAGGAAAAGGAGGAAAGGGAAGGAGAAAACTGGTAATTTACAAAAAAATCTCTAAAGCCCAAAACCTGTTTTGGGAATAACATAAGCATTTTAACTCTAAATCGAATGAAATTTTAGGTGTGTGTCTGCAGTGACAAGGAATACAATAATTTCAATGAGCCCCATTGGATAATTTTGCTTCTTTTTTTTTGAAAAATATGAAACGACGACTTTTGAAGGTCTGGACCATGCTTGGTAACCGACGCCCAGATAAGGGTGAAATTTTTATAGATAGCTTAAAAGGAAGACATGAATATACCCATGTGGGCCTCTAGAAAAAATCAAAGGGGTGAGGAGTTCATATGTCAAAATAGGGAAAAATCCACTATTTCTAAGTGCGTTAAGGGAATTTTTGAAATCTTCAGAGGAAGAAAAGGAACCCCAGATCACCTTTCCATAAAATTTTATTTACTCAAATTTTTATCTACTCATCAATATGGATAACTTTGTCTTGAGGGTATTTTATCCAATTCTACTCCATTTGGAAGATAGCCATTTTCGACCAAAAATTCTTAGTCTAGAGGAAATGAAAAGGGACAAATTGGAAAATCTAGATTGATGCAGAAGTTAGATGGAGTGTCAGATTTTAAATCTGAGAGTTTTTGTGTATTCAAAGTCATGAATACTATCAACACCTGATATAAAAGGTTTCTTGGTTCTCGCCATATTTTCTTTTACAAGTGGCAGAAGATAGTCCTTAAGATTTATTATACCTATGAAACAAGTGCAAAAAGGGGTGAAACTGTTGATTTCAGAAGGCCATAACTTTCATGTCATATGTCAAAATAAGTCATGAGTATAGTCATTGGAAAGGTAATCCAGAGGAAAACATGAAAGAATGATTGAATTCTATGAGAGAGAAACTAGTTTTTTTATAGAGTTGTAGGAAAAGGGGCAATTGAGCTCTGTGAACCATGCAATTGTTCAAAATGGAGATTTTCCAAATAATGTCAATTTTGAAAAAATGATTCCATATGTTACAGGTGCAAGGAAAATGCCATTAATGGGTAAGAAAGAGTTCATATACTCATGATAGTGCCTATATGGCGGTATATAGGAACATTTTGAGTATAACATCTTGGTAATGGAAAGAGGTTGAGTTCTAGTTATAGAGTATTGTTAATAAGAGAACACTCACGTAGAGAATGATATGTTAAGAGCCCATTGACAGGATGATCAAATACATTGGATTTTGCATCTTCCATGTGGCATGTTTATGATAAGTATTTTTTTTGGCTCCACAAAATCCATGGATGTTTCACACACTATTTTTCCAATTGTGAAATATGGTTCAGATGTAATAGAATTTCAACACATAGTTATTCAATAAGGACCTAAAATATGCAAGGAGCATAATCATCGGGAAAATGGAAGTACAAAGTTGGGCATTTATGGAGGTGTGTTGGAAGATTGATCAATAATAATAAAAGTATTGATGATGTAAGTTGTCTACTCTTGAATAATGACAAGTTACAACAAGAGGAGGGGAAATAACTTGATCTTGTAGATGACATAGGTTATAAAATGGAAAATTCATTTGAGCACCAAAGTAGTTATTACTTGCAAGAAAATGACATGGAATCAAGGAAAATCTTGTAAAAGTTGTTTGAGACAATGAAAAGCTCACAAAGGAAAGTACAAAGCTACATGGCAGGAAATGAAAAGTTGATGAAGGACTCTGGAAGAGCGAAGTCAAATTAATAATTCAAATACTACAAAGTATGAATAGATTGTAAGGTCATATCAAATTGGCAAGGATTATCACATAAGACATGAAGCCAACAGAAGAATAATTCCATTAGCATGCATAAAGAGTTAAGGAGGACTCCATAGCCTTGAAGGTAGAAATGTAGTGAAGGTTGCAAAGCTTGTTGCAAAAGAGAACAAGGATCTTAGGAGGTGATGTGTGAGACATCTCTATGTGCAAGCATAGGAATACCTAGAAAAGGGTTGCTAGTTATGGATTGGCAACTATGGTCAAAGTATGCAAGGTGAGAAAGAAATCCACTTATGTTATTAGAGCCTCCATAATGGAAGCAAGGTGTAGGTACACAAAATTAAAGGGATAGAATAATGAAGGTCCATTTACTCAAAAAATTTCAATAGAGGAATACAACATTTCATTGGGAGCATCTTGGTATTGGGTGGACAAGCAGGGTTTGTAGTGAATTACTAAATGCATTAAAGAGAAGTATTTTAAAATTGAATAAAGCCAAGAGATAGCTAGAGGTAATGGAAATGAATGCAATAATGATAATGGTTAAGGTGATTCAAGGATACCGTAGTATCAAGATTATGGAATGTGTTGGGCTCTTTTTTCCACTTGGGTGAGCAGAAAGAGGTCCCTTAACCATCTAGTTAGGCTAGCAAGACATCACAACAATTTGTTAGTTGATTAGTGGCTCAACTAAGTAGAAAACGAGAAATGAAAAACAAGGAAATAAAACTAAACTAAGCATGTAACAACTAAAATTGATGCAAGAAAGAGGGAGAAGGAATAGCTACCAAATGAGACTAGTCTTGGAATTAATAACACCTTGGAGAAATATGGGAACTTATGAGTTCCATCTTCCTCCTTGGGAAGGCTCTTGAGTCCCAAAATACAAATCTTTCTCTCTTCCAATGGATAAAAATGAAAATACAATGGTGAAGAATTGATAGTTGAACTTCTCAAGAGGAGATAGGTGCAACACTTGTTATGGATGCTCAAAGAGTTCTAGGTGAAATATGGCTTCTCAAAGACAAATTGAACAACATAACAATACTCAAATTGCTTCTTGTTTTTTGCATACAATCACCCTTTATTTATAGGAGGATGGGAAGTTTTTTCCAAAATAGTTTCAAATGTGAATGGGAGGCCTTTACAGGTACCTCACATCCATTTTAGTGATCCCAAGGCGGAATTTGGGGTTATTTTGGGTATGGGGGAGATCCACTCCATCCCAAAAGTGGTTGAGGCCCGACCAAAATCATCAATGCATTGTTTCTGCAACTGCATGGGTTTTGGGTCTGTCAGTCACGCGGTCCATGCACTGAGCATGTTGTACGCCATGTTAGCTCACGCAGATGTGCGCGTGCTGAAATTGTTGAATACGTGTGAAACTTCAAAACCACTTGTGTATAGTTTTGTGCTTATCTTGCCAAATTAAGTGCAATCCTTCCATAATTATTGGTAGTATGATGTTCTTGTGCTGATTGTTTCTTCATCCATTGTCTATGTTTGTGGTGAGAATTTTTTTGGTAATAAAATATGCCCCCTTATGTGTGAGCTTAGGAGCATACGTATAGCCGAAACACATCATTGTTTCTTTTGGTGATGACGTCATTGTATAGAGGTGTGAGAGAAATTTGTAGTGAGGGACAACGAGAGAAATTCGTTGGAGGGGGAGAGGATAAAAATATCTGTATCGAGTACTCTCCATAAAATAAAATTTTGTACCAACAAGGTGGGCATACCCCATGCTTGTGTCATGAAACCATAAAGGGGTAACAATAACTGAAACTGCTAATGGATTAGATATCTGCAGTGCCCTCGGGGGCATCAAAAACAACAAATGATTGTTTGGATGACTGAACTGGATCTAAATCATGATATGAATAATGCATAGGACTTAAAGGCCTATCTAATTTAGAGGTCTTCAACTGTGACTGAAAACTGCAATGGTTGCATAGTAAGACCCACCGTAACATGATACTTGTTGGAGTCGAATGTTATGGGGGTCAACAACATAAAAAAGCAATAAGGAATATTTATGTGTCGTCTGAGACTACTCATTAATGGTGGGATGAGGGCCAAAATATTTACACCTTCCTAGAACCTTGTGTTGATGTCGACAAGTAAGGAGGCACAACTACAAGAAGCAAAGAACTTCTTGACATCAATTGATCAAAATGGTGTTAGAAATTGTGTTGGTGAAAGTGAATGGGATGATAATCATGAACGATGTCTGGAATATAGGGAATTCAATAATTTCCCTTGGTTGGGGATGTTGATGGATGAAAAAAATCGTAAAACACGATCTAGTGTCAGGGGGACAACCATATATGGGGTAAAACTGTGTTGAATGGGTGAAATTGTAACAAGATGTAATATATGTCAAAATAGAGTGTTGTGGGACATGGGTGTCTATAATGGTCAGAATTTTGGCTAGGGTAAAAAATCTTGTTGTTGGCCCTTGGTTACGTAAGGAAGCAAATATTAAGGAAGAAAGGCGAAGCACGAACTGCATGGAAGGCACATAAACCAAGGAAGGGTCGAAGTGGGAAAAGAAGCAGAAAAGAAGGAGAAAGGAAAGGAAAATCTAGTCGTTGGAAGAGAAGACCGAGGAAGACAAATCAATAAGGAAAGTGGATCATGGACAACTCAGCAAGCAGAAGAAGATATCAATGAGTGCTTTGGAGAACCTCATGGAAAAGAAGGAAATATAGGCTGACAAAGCCCTTAAAGCACGGTTCAAGTGGACCTAGGGTTTACGACACCTAGGGTTTTGGATCTAGGGTTTTGATACCTAGACTATGGTCATGTTATGTATAAATAAAGGTCTAGGAGATTCGAGGGGGTTGCTCTATAATTGATTTTTAGTCACTGATAGTACTATTGTTGAGGCGATATTGAGCCTATATTGTAATATCTTCAGCTGGGTGCGAAGATCAACCCTACAATTAGGTGTGCACGGAGGGAAGAGAGGAAGAGAGGAATAGAGAAAGAGATATCCAGCTAAGTGCATAGATAGAATTGTATGTTTTGATCTAATATATCAAGAAACACAGTTCTTTGGGTGTATCCCTAGGGAGAGGGTGAACCATGTATATCTTGTTGTCCTTTGTGATTGATGTTGTGTTATTAGCCATCTGATATATTGTTATTGCATTATTGTGTTAGATCAGAGATATAACTTGTGAAGTAAGCTCAGGAAGGGTAAGGAATATCTAGATTGTTCTGTGTTGTTGTCCTGGATCCATTTTGCATTTCCTCTGGTTGTAGACACTTGTGTCTTGCAACCCCCTATTGATACTTCGGGTGAGACTGCATCTGCCTCACAGGTGTTGCTAAAAGGGCCAGTAGTTAGGGTTTTTTGGTGCGCTGTTAGAATTGAACCCTGGGTCTACCCCTGTACCAACAAATGGTTCTGTTACCAGGACTAAGATCTTCTTGAGGGAATGTCAAGGTGGTTCCCATCGAGGACAAGCATTCAGAAGTGGAAAGAGGAACAAGAATAGGACTTTGTTGAAGCCCAGAACAAGAACCCTAACATTGGTACAGAAGACTAGTTGGAAAGGTACATCTTTACCGACATACATGATATTTTCTTTGGAGGAATCCATAAAGAGTTATATGAGTGGTTAGCCAAACTAGTAGATACCCAGTTTGAGATCATATATAGACCACCTATGGTTTGGATAGCGACGTTGATCAAGAAGGTCAAGAGAGTTGATAACGATGTGTCTAGAGCGGTGGATCTCTGGTTTGATAGCACTATTGGAGGGTGCATTACTGAGTTTTCTATTGACAGATTCGAATCGTATAGCCAAGCAGAGAGGTACTTCTTTAAGGGACCTAGGGGAAAGTTTCTACACTTTTTGAAGCTGAGGATTAAGATTTTATTGCATGAGAAGAATATCCTGAATATACAGTAAAGCTAATGTTTAAGAGTTCGGACAACGGTAGTGAAACGGAGGATGGACACACACGCAATGGGAGACCATTCAGAGAGGTTCATCTTGTGAACCTATTTAAGAAAAACTATGGAGACAAGGGATTCTACAGTGGAGAAGAAGTAGATCTAACAAATGAAGAGCAGTCATAATCCGCAAGAACGGAGGAAGTACAGACTGGATAACTTCGCCAAGGAGAGCCATAAACTTCAGGAGATGCACCTACTATAGAAGTAAGTGTTATTACTCCTCATGTTGTTTTAGAAGCATTAAGTAACCAGAGTAACCAGAGTAGTCAAAGTAGTCAGAGTATTGTTACTAGTAGTTTAGTACATACTTAGTCAAGAAGCCAAGGAAGATCTATGGCAGATGAAATGAGGCTACCCATCATCAGGGGAGATGGATATGAAGATCCTGATCAACACTGGTTCTTATGCGAAGTTGTATGGAGCATCAAGCAAGTCAGTGACGAAGTTGTTAAGAGAACTCATTTTAGTACTACCTTAAGGGATCGCTCTCTAAACTGGTATATGAAGTTTGCTTCAGGACCTGGACATCCTAAACCATTGAATTCCATTAAGACTACGTTGAGTACAAAATTAAAGAAACCTAAGTCAGAGTCACAGTGCATTACAGAGATAAAATAAATCAAGAAAAAGGTAACTGAACTTGTTTGGGAGTTTGATCAGATATTTAAGAATCTAACAGGTTGGTTGAGTTTTCATATTCCAGACGAACAGAATAAAGAATGGTTCATTGTTGCTCTTTTTCCACATATCAGAGTTCCTCTGATGCAACAGAAATTTGCTTCGCAAGTTGAAGCATTGGAGATCGCCATGAAGCTAGAAGCAACCCTTGTAGGAGAATCCAACCCTGGTATGAGTCAAATCTTGAATCATTTGACCAGCTTATCTTTAGAGGTTGAGGATATGAAGAAAGATATTTGGTGCATCAGATGTAAATCAGAGGGTCATGACAAGGAGAATCGTCCCCTATTTCATGAGTACTTGGCCTCTGGAGCACCTAGTCCTTTGAAGTAGGCTATTGTACCCTGGTGCGAGGTATGTAGAACTAGACATCACCCTGGTGAATGTTATTATATGCAAAAATATGTCCAGACACCTACCAATCTTTACTGCACATTTGGTAAGTTTGTGGGACATGATGAGAAGGATTGTAGGGATTATGACCTCATGCATGAAAGATAAAGGGATACATATAGAATTCAGGGAGAAGTACAAAAAGAAGGAAACAATGCACAGTTTAGCTCCCCAGGTAGAGGAAACTTAAACCCTCGTGATGGATTCAGAGGAAGAGGATGACGAGGAGGTATGGGTCGAGGCAGAGAACATATCATCTGCTATAACTATGCACAACCAGGACATTTGGCAACAGATTGTCAAAACCCTTGTACCACTTGCAATTACTATAACTCGTTTGATAATGTCATTGAAGATTGTCCAGTATTGTTAGCCAAGCTCCAGGAGAGACGAGGAGGAAACCAGCAAATCCAATTGATATCAGCAGAACTCGCGGTGAAGACCCCAGATTCATTGTTATTACTAGAGTAAGTGTTGTTACAGGAGAAGACAGAGCGACTCCAGGAAAGACTGCAGATGGATCAGGGATCAAAAGAGCTACAGAGAAGGCACAATTGTTTGATCCAAGGAGAGAGAGGCATACTTTTGAAGAGACAAGGAAAGAATTTGTAGAAGGCCAATCTTCTTCATTTAAGGCACAACCAGAAGTAAGGGAATGTGAAATGCCACCAGCATTTGATCAGTCTGCTAGACAAGGAAAAGAAGTAGGCAAGATCGTGAACTTCTTATATACCTGTATCAATTTGATTAAATATGAAAAGGTTGTACAAGAATTACAACACCTGGTGAGATAGTATGAAATTGGGAGAATAGACCCTATGTTGAGTAGAGTTGTGAACTAAGTATCAAGGAAAAGGAGAAAAAACAAGGAGTTACACCTTAGTGCTCAAATTGGAGATTACGATGTAGACTATGTGGTCCTAGAATTGGGATCAAAAGTAAATGTTATGAAGAAGTAGATTTGGGCATTGATGGGAAAACCTAGACTGATTTACTCTCCTATCAGGCTCGGGATGGCTAATCAACAGGCAGTGAGCCCCTTTGGAATACTAGAGCAGGTTCCTGTAGACATTGATGGGATAAAGACATTTGCATATTTCGAAGTGATTGAAACTGTTGATGACAAATGTCCTTATATTGCGTTGTTAGGAATTGATTGGGCTTTCAACAATTCGACTATTGTTGACCTAAAGAAGAGAAGAATGAATTTTGAGGGTAATGGCCTTAAAGTCATCGCACCTCTGGACCTGGATAAAGGTCACATATAGACATAACCTATCAGGGAAGAAGACCACGCATATGAGCTAGAGAACATCTACAAGCTGACATCAAGACAACAGGACTACAATAATCCTACAGCAAACAAAAATATCAGCTGGTGAAGTGAAAGTGCATGTTCATCAGATTCAGAAGAGGCATTAGAAAATTGGCAGAATAGGATGTATGAAGTCTCCATGTGGCGATGTGTCAGACTGACCAGAGCAGTTTGTTGGATCGGCACAGAAGTAAGCAATCTCCCAACATTTGATGGTTTGAATCACCTAGAGACATTTCTAGTTGAATTTGAGAAAATTTTACCAACACAACAAAGGATGTTGGCACTGGATGAAGCCTTGAAAGCCACACCAGCTAGATGGTGGAGAGCACACAAGAATAACATCGCAGAATGGGTACAATGTTGCACCTTATTAACAGTACGCTTTTTATACCAAGCTGAAGGATGTGAAGTTCGTAACATAGGACATAATTGTCCTAAGGGTTCACATGCAAAGTTGTGAGGAGGCCTGGGGCAACATTCCTAAAGAATAGTGGGTGCATAAGTTCATTAACACCTTGGATACTATGCCTATCAACTAGTATCTTCATGCATAACTAAGCCTCATCACTACAGACTGGTATGGAATGACTCAGAACTTTATAGATACATTTTTATTTGAGAGTCAGTGCCCTATAGTAGATCAAGTTTTACAAACTATGAGACAAAAGGTCTTTGAGGAGGCACCTAACCTCCCTTTTACCCAAGAAGGAGATGAATGGACTACGCCTCTTCAGCAGTTATAGGATTGCTACAATATTAATGTTGATGAGGACGATGACCCTAGAGATGTAAACATTGCATAAACTAAAGGTCACAGAGACATATAAGGACTAGGGATTGAATTACCTTTTGTTGGACAGTCCATTAAAATTAAAAAGGTTAATATTGGAACAGAGCAAACACCTAAATTAGCAAATGTTGGATAATGTAGGAGGACAGGAGGTCTACTCATTCACAGATGGATTCTCATGTTATCACCAGATCAGAATTTCTAAGGAAGATCGACATAAGACCACATTTGCAACAAAATGGGGTTTGTTCTAGTACACTGTGATGCCCTTTGGTTTGAAGAATGAACCAACCATATTTTCCAGGGTGGTGGTCGAAGCATTTAAGGACTTCTTACACAAGTTCCTAGAAGCTTATTTTGATGATTGTACTATCTTTAGCTTACTAAAAGACCATATTGAATGTTTAAGATTGATGTTAGATAAGTGAAGGCAATGTCAGATTTCCCTGAATTTGAAAAAATGCATTTTCTTTTCACCCTTTGGAGTGTTTCTCGGGTACATTGTGTGTAAACAGGGGTTGTTGGTGGATCCTTCCAAGATTGCCATCATTGTTGATCTACATCCTCCCACTTTGGTTAGACAATTGCACACTGCATTAGGGCACACTGGATACTACAAGATGTTCATTAAGGGTTATGCACAGATAACAACACCTAAGGAGAAGCTATTAAAGAAGTATAGTAAGTTCCAATGGACAAAAGAATGCCAGTAGAGTTTCCACACACTAAAGAAAAAAATGGTCACTCAGACAATCTTGGTTTTTCCAGATTGGAGTAAGGAGTTCAATGTTCCTGTCAATACCTCATCCATTGCATTAGGAGCAGTTTTAGCACAACCGGGTACATGAGACATTGACCACCCCATAGCCTTTGCTAGCAGGAAGCTCTCTACAACTGAGAGGAACTACAATACGACTAAAAGAGAAGGCTTGGCTATGGTTTATGCGTTGCATAAATTCAGACACTATTTGTTGGGAGGACATTTTAAGATGTTCACTAATCATTCTGCATTAAAATACTTAGTCAACAAGTCAGTGTTGGGGGGAAGAATATGCATATGGATACTATTATTCCAAGAGTATGATTTTGAAATTGTGGTCAAGCCAACAAGAATGAATAAAGGACCTGATCACTTATCTAGGTTGGAACATGGAGAGGAACCTACTAGTTTGGAGGACACACTACTAGATGCATAGTTGTTGGCCATCAGGAAATTTGATGATCACTTCACCGAGATAGTTAAGTTCCTGTCCACAGGAATGGCACCTTGCAAATATACAGTTATGCGGAAGAAATGGTTGGTATTATGTGCTGCAAATTTTCAACTCATAGTCGGATAGTTGTATAATATGGGACCAGACAAGATCTTGAGGAGATGTGTTATGGAGGCAGAAAGACCACAGATTCTTGCAGAAACCCATGAAGGCATCGCAGGTTGACACTATGCAGGGAAAGAAACAACATAGAAGGTTCTCAGAGCTGGCCTCTGGTGGTCGACTTTACATAAGGATGATAAGGAATACTACAGAGCCTGTGATGTATGTCAAAGAGTAGGAAAGCCTTCTAGAAGGGATGAGATGCCTTTAGCACTATAGTTAACATTACAAGTATTCGAGAAATGGGCCATTGACTTTGTGGGACCTATTAACCCACCGGGAAGGCACACAAGAGCTCGATACATTATCACTGCAACAAAATATTTAACCAGATGGGCAGAAGCAAGAGCAGTTAAGTACTGTAGTGAAGCTACAGCTACGCAGTTCATCTTTGAGGATATTGTAACCAGGTTTGGATGCCTGAAGATCCTCATGAGTGATCAAGGCACACACTTCATCAACAAAAATATTGAAGCCTTGACTCAGGAATTTGATATTCATCATCAGAAGAGCACTCCATACCACCCACAGGAAAATGGTACAGTCGAATCTTTCAATAATATCTTGGAGACAATGCTGACTAAGATTTGCAGTGTCAACAGAGATGATTGGGATTTAATAATTCTAGCAGTATTATGGGCTTATCAAACTACTTGCAAGAAGATGACAACGCACACCCCATTTAAGTTGGTATATGGCTTAGAAGCAATGGTACCTATGGAATACTTGGTTCCTAGTATAATAATTGCATCATTTAAAAGTATGGATGACACCGACGATGTTCAAGACAGGTTTGCGCAGTTGCTGGAACTAGAAGAAGACAGGTTTATTACATGATTTCATCAGCAGGTACAGAAAGAAAGAGAAACGGCTTACCATGACAGACATATCAAGAGGAAAGAATTTAAGTAGGGAGATTTAGTATTGTTATATGACAACAAGTTCATGAAGAATCTAGGGAAGTTCAAGACATATTGGCTAGGGCCATTTGAGGTTTCCTATGTTACAGAAGGAGGAGCTGCGCAGTTGAAGACCCTTAATGGAGAATGGAAAGAAGGTTTGGTAAGTGGGAGCCAATTGAAATTGTATTGTGACAACCATCTGCCTCACAGCTCTAAGTAAAAGCAAAGAAAGAAGGTTCTAGGTACCAAGTGCAGTTGAAACTGGGTACCAGACACAAAAAATACAATCTGCACAAGGAAGGGAGGGACCGAGCAGAAATCACAGGCTGCTTCGCGCAGTCTGAAGTTGAAGTAAAATAGAAGGTTCAGTCTTGAAGTGACTCGAGATGAGCCACATGTGAGTGTTGGGGGCCTGTTGGCCCTTGGTTATTGGTTATGCAAATAAGTGAAGATTAAGGAAGAAAAGCGAAGCACGAACTGCGTGGAAGGAAAAAAAACCAAGGAAGGGCCGAAGTGGGAAAAGAAGCAGAAAAGAAAGGAAAATATAGTCGTTGGTAGAGAAGAGTGAGGAAGATAAATCACTAAGGAAAGTGGATCGTGGAAAACTCAACAAGCGAAAGAATATATCAACGAGTGCTTTGGAGCAACTCGTGGAAAAGAAGGAAAGACATGCTATAAAATCCCTTAAAGAATGCATCAAGTGGACATAGGGTTTATGACACCTAGGGTTTTGGATCTAGGGTTTTGATACCTAGATTGTTGTCATGTTATGTATAAATAAAGGTCTAAGAGATTCGAGGGGGTTGCTCAATAATTGATAGCTAGTCATTGTTAGTACTGTTGTTGAGGCGATATTGAGCCTGTATTGTAAGATCTTCAACTGGGTGTGAATATCAACCCCGCAGCTGGGTGCGCAGGGAGAGAAGAGAGAAAGAGATATGCAGCTAAGTGCACAGATAGAACTGTATGTTTTCATCTAATATATCAAGAAACACAGTTTTGTGGACGTATCCCTAGGGAGAGGATGAACCATGTATATCTTGTTGTCCTTTGTGATTGATGTTGTGTTATTAGACATCTAATATATATTTATTGCATTATTGTGTTAGATCAAAGATATAACCTGTGGAGTAAGCTCAGGAAGGGTAAGGAATGTCTAGATTACTATGTTTTGTTGTCCTGGATCCACTTTGCATTTCCTCTGGTTGTAGACACTTGTGTCCTGCAACCCCCTATTTCTACTTCAGGTGAGATTGCATCTACCTCGCAGGTGTTGTTGTAAGGGCCAGTAGTTAGGGTTTGTTGGTGCATTGTTAGAATTGAACCTTGGGTCTTCCTCTATGACAACACTTTCAGAGGTAATGAGGGAGGTAGAATGCCCCAACCAAGTCAGACATGGGTTGACGTGTGCCAAGAAAAAATGTCATTGGCTGCATAGACCAAAATCCATTGTACTTGCTGGAATTGAAAGATGATTTATACAATTACCAAATGAACAAATAATTGGGTTGAAAGTACATGTATAGAAACAAGTGCCCTAGTGAAGTTTGACTTGGTGGGTGAGGGTGTAAGTAA
>SNQJ01S0004031.1:317434-356079 GCA_010110895.2 Picea sitchensis | reverse complement strand
ATGCAAAGGTGCATTTGATAAAACCAAAACCATATAATGGGGGATTCCATAATGGGTAGAATAGAAAAATGATGAGAAAAAAGTATGAGGTTCATTCTCTGAGATGTGAAACTACAAGGAATCCCAATCCTAAGGGGGATTAATCAACATGAGTGTCAATATGCATAAGGGAAAACTTATGTGGGGGGGAGGCTAGCGGGTGACAACACCATAATGGATGGAGGTGAAGGTGTTGCAGAGCCGCCCATAGGGACTCTAGGGATAAATGTTAGGGGGTATGATTGGAGAATGAAACTGTGAGCAGAGGGTGAAATTTCATGCCGTTTGGAATATATAGTTGAAGGGGATAAAGGGATCCCATAAATGACAATGTGAAGGAGACCATTGAGGAGGACCTACACATACAAACCAAATACCTGACGTGAAACATATATAACAGTTGCTTGATAATGAAATGTGGATAGGTGATGCGTACCTATGCCCGGGGTGCCAAAAGGGGCTACTAGGGCTCTGGAATGAAATGAGTAACTGAGAGTACCATTGTGAATATGAGGGAGTCTCAATCCCAGAGATGTGAATGGTGCGATAAACGAAGCTCGAACACTCCAAAATGGAAGTGAGGAAGTTTTGAAAAAGGGCGTATATATGGCATGGGGACCACATTACCACCTCATTTGTACTTGTTGTTGTGGGGATCTGTGATTTGTGATATTGGACATTGGTGATCCTTGTGAGAGTAGATGAGCCCGAACTCATGCAACGAGAGAGCCAGGTAATCCGTCAAAACCTCATGCATAGGTTAGCCTATGTGATTTGGGGGGGNCAATCTTTTTAGGGTTTAGGAAGCAAGACCGCACAGGGAATGTTTGGATTCCCGTGCATATGTGTGTGAACTTAATTAATACATCCATGCATAGTGCATGGCTATATTGATCGCTTACGTGCACATGTGCACGGGGATATGAATTTCAATCGTGCAATCCATGGTGGGGGTCGGGCGCAATTTTCAGAATAACAGTCACGCTAATGTGTGTGATTGTTGAAAGGATAGTCGTGCACATATGCATGTCTGTTATATGAAACTATGCACATATGTGCGTGAATGTCAGGGTTTAATTCACACGGTTGATGCACAAATGTTAAGCGAACTACTATGTTGAAGTGTGTGACTATTAAGGAAACATCCGTGCAGAAGTGCGCAATTGTTCAAGGAACATTCATGTGGGAAAATTTGTTTTTCTTTGGGTTGGTTTGTGGAGTTTTCGAGATGATGAAAACTAATACAAACCTGTTGGATTGGATGCAGGTTGTAGATTAGTGTGAGAGGATGTCAGTTTAGTGGTGTGAGAGGATGCCAAGTTAAAGATCAGTGTGAGAGGATTCCCAATCTAGGTTGTTAAAATTATTTGATTGTTCATTGATATGGGCATAGGAGGAACTACTAGATTTCATTATGCTAATGTGGTAACCTGATCGACAGTTTTTTGTGGTGCAGGGGCGAGAGATCTATATCTTAGTAGAGATTGACATTTATTTCTTGATTGGACTTCCTTTTCAAGGAGTAGTGTTGGCAGCACAACCTAGGATCCCTGCGAGGGTGAGTGTGGGGGAACTAGCCAACCACTACTGCTCAGGGACAACAATGATGAGTGGTGGCTCGGTCAGTATAGCCACTATTTATTCCTTGGAGATGCATGTTTTATGTGCCATGGTTGTACAAGTTTACGGGTCATTGGGGACCCAACACATCTCAAGCACTCAGATGGAGATTTCCAAGAAGGATGGGGGGACATATGTTTTCCTGGGATCAGGTGATGCGTGAGTGTATGGTATCCCATTTATATAGATGTGTGGTAGTGAGGGGCAACAAGTTCGCCTTTGGTTCTGTCTTATGTGCCTTTATTTTTGAGCGGGTGGTGTTGCTACACCCACAAGTGATTTTGGACCTACCTAGGATGCACGATCCCAGATTAGTGAGGCGGGGATAGTTGTTTCCATGTCAGGGTGGGGGTCATGTGGGGAAGTACTTTGCAACCATGTTTGAGCGAGTCTAGTGGTAGACCCCACAGGTTTTATATGAATTCCTATACCACGGGATTGATTCTCGGTACCACCCAGATATGTGCTTGTCACCGGGTGAGGAGTGGGGTGAAAGAGCTGAGCATGTTTTACTTTTGTATCTTTACATATGATTTTATTTGATATGCTTGTATGTCTTGAGTACTGATGCATATTTTGTGTTTTGGATATGTAGATGTGGGACCAAGCAGCCGAGAGGCTGACGTAACGTAGGGCTTAGAGGATGAGCAGGCTACAGAGGGGCGGGTGAGGAGGCGTCATCAATACAATGATCTTGGGGTGGGTCCATCGCATGCAGCGATGTCGGGCCCTACAGTTGGGCAGGTTAGAGATCAAGAGGGGGCCCGAGACTGGGAGATGGAGGAGTTGAGGTGATGGTTCGAGATTGTACTGGATGGGGTGTTGGAGGACCTATGGTCACAGATTTGGTATGAGGGAGTCCTAGAACAGTGCATTGGTGGTCCCTGGTTCAACGTGCAGTAGTAGCAAGGGCCACCATGACTGGGAAGATCCCTACAAGAGATATGTACCTTGGGGGGACCCCCCGACTAGTGGAGATGTACCCTATCTATGGTCACCCTAGATGATAGTGTGACCTATCACATGCATAACCTGATTTTGTACGATGTATAGGAGTTTGATGAACTCCCATTTTGTATAGACTGGGGGTGTGATTGAGAGGGCCTAGCTGTGGAGCTAAGGTGTATTGTATTTTTTGTATCAAACACATATTTTGACACTGATGATCTATATATGAGTAGACCATTTTAGATATTTTATGCGTCTAATTTTTTGATGATACGGTGTGTGCACTTGTTTTTATTTGATGATAGATTAATGTGGCATGTATATTTAATGTGATAGATTCCAATCCAGTACTTGATTTTCCATGTGATCTTCCATTTGATTGAGGTTTCTATAAATATGAGTAAATGTGATAGACTCAAAATTTTGTAAAAGAAGTTTGACTTGCAGGTACTTGCGATATAGATGTGGATCACAGACATGATACATGTTGTTGAGATGTAGGACAGTGAGCTGAGAATATAAGAGAACGTTAAGGTGATGAATATGAAGGTGACTAGCCTTGGAGAGGAGACCAATGATGGCAACATATTCAGCTTGATTGTTGGTGGAACGCTCGAGGCATATGCCACTGGAATGGAGTAAGACATGGTCGGGGGTGTAAATGGCCCAGGATGTCCAAGCGAGATTCTAGGTCCAACGGTTGGATTCGTCTGCCTACCCGATGTGATAAGTGAACGAAGGATTCATCTGTTAAAAACAAGGACTTAGACAAGATTAGGCTCGGGTAATGAGAGAGATAAATCCATAAAACAAAGGCTAAAAACAACTAGGAAAGAAAGAAAACCTAAGGTAAGGTGGTTACGATCAAGGGTAAAATTTATTCAAGTATAACCCATTGATTGGGTCCTCAAGGGTGGCCCCTTCGTGGTGAGCCAGAATGTAGACCCCCTTAGTAAGTAAATGATGGATGAAATAAGGTCCCTGCCAAAAGGATTTGAATTTCTTGTAGCCAAGAATATCGTGGGCAATGTCATAGGCCAACACAAGGTCTCCTTCGATAAAAGATCAAAGGTTGACTTGATAGTCAAAAGTGGCTTTAGACAGCTTCTTAGCTACTTTGTTTTTTTGTAACGAGGATCGTTTATCTTCATCGAGAGATTCGAGTGCGATCAATTGTTGCTCAAGCAGCGATGTGTTGGGAAGGAGATCAATCATAATGCACAACGTTGGGATTTCCCACTCAATGGGGAGTTTGAACTCGATGATGTGGACTAAGTGGAAGGGCATGAAACTGGTGGTCTTTTTGATAGTTTTTTTATATTCCCATAAGGCTGAGAAAAGCATGTGATGCCAATTGGTCTTGTGTTTATCAACCATGCATTGAAGCATGGTTTTAATATCTTTGTTGGCAGCCTTGACTTGCCCATTAGACTGTGGGTAATAGGGTGAGGTGAATTCATGGGTGAAGCCAATTTGATAGAGATTTCTGCAAAGACTTCATTTTCAAAGTGTTTACCATGGTCGAATACTAGTTGGAGAGAAACCCCGAAGCGGGAGATGACATGGTTAACAAAAATGCACACCATCGTGTCAGTTGTATTTTTGAATGTGGGCATAGATTTGGCCCACTTGGTGAAGTAGTCAACAATGAATACAATGTACTTGTGTCTGTTGTTGAACGGAGGGTTACATGTCATGAAATCAGTGCCCCATTTGCAGAAGGGGTCGACTATGATGATTGTGTGAAGGAGGGCAAGGAGTGTACATGCCTTATGTGTGTATAAATGACATTTGTCACACTGCTTAACTGTGTGGATGAAATCATGAAACAACGTGGGCCAAAAATAACCCGCCCATATGATCGTTTGTGTAGTGGACATGCCATATAAGTGATTGTTGCATGCACCACTGTGGCAATCATTAGAAATGGTTTCGACTTCTTCAAGGGTGAGGCATCGTCGAAGGATAGTGTTGATGCCTCTACAATAGAGAACGTCTCCTATGAGGAGGTAACATGAGGCTTGGTGTTGGATACGACGACGGTCATCTCAAGAAAGGTGAGGACCAAATTTTTGAGTTCTGAGGTAGACCAAAATATCGTGGTACCATGGGTTTGCAGATGAAATGAAGAATAAATGCTCATCAGGGAAATCCTCATTGACTGGGGGATTAGAGGAGTTAGATGGAAAGTCTACGAGGATTTTGGAGAGGACAAGGAATGCTTTTCTCTTTGGGATGGTAAACTATAGGTCGTATTATTGAAGAATGGTGATCCAATGAGTAAATTTTTGCATTGATCTGGTGGTGACTCATGAGGTAATACATGGGGTTGGAATCTGTGACGACTTTAGTGGTTCGAAGCAAGATGTAGTGGCGCAAATTTTGAACGATGAGGATGACTACTAGAGCTAGCTTCTCCTCATGTATCTAAGTGGTGTCCTTGAGACTTTCTTGCTAATATAGTATATAACATGTTCGTGTTGATCATCGTCAACTTGGATGAGGACTCTGGAAACAAAAACCTTTGAGGTAGATAGGTAGAGTATGTAATCCATATCATAGTCTAGGGGACTAATTAATGAGGATTTGTTGAGTGCATATTTGAGTGAATCAAAGGCATCTTGGCCATGGTGGTCCCAGTGAAGCGGGATGTCGCATCAAAGTAGTCGAAGGAAGTCGTGGGTGTGAATGGCATAGTCAAGGACGAAACACTGCAAGAAGTTGGATTTTCCTTGGAGGCTTTGCAATTGACGTAAGTTCCTGGGAGGGGGGATTTCATTGATTGCATGAAATTTAAGGGGGTCTACGATAATGCCCTACTGGAACACAATGAATCCCAACAGGAGATCGACACTGATGTTGAAGACACATTAAGCAGGTTTAGCCAAATGTTGTATCTTCAACAACATTCAAAGATGATCCGTAGATCCTCTATGTGTTGTGAACATTTCTTGGACCAATTTGTGAGGTCGACAAGGTAGATGAGAATGATGTGAGCAAGATCATGGAAGGCATATGTCATCGCACGTTGAAAAGTCGCCCCTGATTTTTTGAGTCCAAAGGGCATGACATGATAGGCAAAGGTGCCCCAAGGGGTTGTGAAGGCGATTTTGTACTGATGCACATGGAATATTTGGATTTTTTTATAGCTGAAAACTCCATCCATGAGGGAGAGGACTTCATGACCGACACAGGCATTGATGACTTGATCGATGAACAGAGTGGGGAAGTTATCTTTGGGACAAGCTTGGTTTAGTTCATGGAAGTCTGTGCAGACTCAAATGGTACCCTATTTTTTATTGACGGGGATAGGATGTGAGACCCAGGATGTGTATGCAATGGGGTATATGAATTTAGTTGTACATAGTTTGTCAATCTTGGCTTTGATCGCCATGGATTTGGAAGGGTGAAAGGGGCATTGATTTTGGAGAACAAGGTCAATGTTAGGCCAAGTGTCAATGCAATGTTCAATAATGGTTGGGTCTAACCTTGGAATTTCGGTGCATGACCAGGCAAACACATCCCAACATTCCTGGTAGAGGGCATTGTATGCTATAATTTACTATGGGGAGCATGTTGCCCCTAGGATGATTTCTTCCACGACATTAGGTTTGACCGAGATGTCGAAATTGATTTTGGATGAGATATTTTCCATGTTGCCTTATTCAAATGCACCAAGTGTGTGTATTTGGTTTTTGAACCAATCTACATGGCCATATGGGATGAAATATTTATCTTTGATGGTACAAACAAGGGTTTTTGTGGGTGGTTGAAAGGCATTGAGAGCTAGAAAAATGGATCGATGATGTACAGTATCCCAGGGGTAATCTGGTGCACATAGAACCTCCAAAATGTCTTCATCATATTGAAAGGTGATGGAGTACAAGGAGTCTGCAACATGAGAGAGTGGGGTGTCGAGACTTATGGGGGAAATAGGTGAGGCATATATGGATGAGGGTGAAGTTGAGGATTGGATATCCTCATTTGACTCTGAGGTAGATGGACCTATGGGTGGGGAATGGGGACTGCTGGTAGACTCCATGAACCAAATATCCATATATAAATTCGATGTACCATGGTATGAGGGAGGGGGAATATCGTAAACTAGTGTTACAGGAGAGTTTGGGGCATTTGGGGGGAGGTCTTCGCTTCATGGTGGAATGGAAAGAGGGGTTAATGGATGGAGGGTGGGATGTATAGGATGTATGCCATGATTGTGTGGATGGGGATTGTTCACAGCCTAGCCTGTAGGGTATTTTACCATTGGTGTAATGGGTGGGATGGAGTCCCACTGGTATGATCATCCCTTAACGATGAGTGGGAATTGATATGTGTAATGATCAATTTGGTAAAATAATGTGCAAAGGAATCACGTGTGCTCATTTACTGACGTAGAAACATAGAGAATGTCATTAATTGTTAATACTGAGGAGATGGGTTGGGTTGGTTTGGGAAATGTGGTTTGGCGTATTGTTGTGAGGGTGTCCCGAAACTAAGGGAGGGCCAAGAAGTGGTGCGTGTATTGACAGAATATAGTGCAAGCATGCTTGGTTCTCAAACTGGGAGGTTTGGAGGAAGAAGGTTCTAGGGAGGATGGTGGGGCTACAGGTGTGGGTAGTAGTGGCGTAGTTACGGTTTTTGGAATGAGATTCCACAATTCGGATAAAGCGAGGCAAAGATTGGTGGGATTTCGATGGCGACACACAATGTGCATAGGGGTGGTATTCGTGGGGTGGAAGGGGGAAGAGGTTCCTTCTTGTTCCATGTGTCATTTTGGGTTGTGGTGTTTCCCCTATGGTGTGTAGATGGGTTCCCGATGGTGGTATTGATGCCCCCACCTATGTGACCGGTTGGATGAGTGGGTGGGTGTGCCACCAACTACGATTATGGGACTGCAGGTTAAAGTTGTAGTGATAACCCTAGTACCATGGTTGGGGTTTCTAAATACCATACAGGGATAGCTATGATCATATTAGATAATGTGAGGGTAGAAGAAACTTGGTATGTTATTATTCTAGGGGAAGGGTAAAGGAAGGGTATTTGGGTGATGGCTTGTGGGACCGTTTTCCAAATGGGGATTTGACCCACGGGTGGTGGGCTCTCTAATGTTTCATCCTGAGGAGTCTGTACGGGGAGTTCATTAGGAAGTATCATGGTTGGTTGGGAAGGAGTGGATGTGGAGTCTGATGAGATCTTAATTTATGGGGGGTCGGGTGTCTCTACTCCATCGGTCATGACAACTCAAACCATGGTGGTGGTGAGGTTGGGGTGAGGGAAGCCTTGGTATGTATCAATCAAGGATGGATCTTGAAATAGCCTTGGTCCAACGTCTATCATTGGGATGAGGTCGGCACTTGAGAAGGTAAGTGGTAGGATTTTATCAATGTGTCCTGATTGGTTAGGTTCATGGTGGGTCAACTGATCAGTGGTGACGAATTTCCCATTTTGAGGGAATAGCATGTTTTGAAACACCGAGGAAGCTACAACCTGCATGACGTACATGTAACTTCATCCAAAAAGGATATTATAATCCAATTGGGTGTCAATGACTTCTATGTCGATGAGAATTTTATTTCCCCCTAGATCTATCGAAACATTTTGATATAATGCTATGTTTGGGATGGTCTACCGTCATAAGCTCAAAGAGTGATGGTTAAGGGGATCAATTTGGGTGAACCGAGTTGTTTCCATACCGATTTGGAAATGATGCAAGTGGATGCTCCTTCATCTATGATGCAGTGATGGATGGTGATATTCTAGATTTTGATAGGAATTTAGAATGCGACTAAAGACGTGAGTCGTTGGTTTACTTTTTCTAAGTCAAATGTGATTAGACAGGTATCTGCAGGATCTATTGCCCCCAATTGTGAAAGGAATACCTTTAGTTGGGAAGGTCATGTCTGCAGGACTTCCATAACTGACATGCAAGTGGGTGATTGAGAAAGATTGTCAATAATACTATAGCTATGGGAAGCCTGGGCATGGGGATTTTGCACATTCTTGAATAATGGTGTGAAAGGAATGTGGGTGATGGATTCAATGTTAGGACGAGGGATCATTAAGGGTTGTCTGGTTGGTGGCTGGGGAGCATCGAAAGTGGTGGGTAATGGATCAGGGGGTGTATCGTATTGGATATTATGAATTTTTAAGAGGATTTCCTCTTCAATGGTGAGGACGATACTGCAGTCAGTGTTGTTCCCTGAGTGGGGTTGGTCAAGTTGAGGAAATTTCCCCTGAGGGTGTGGGCGTTGGGCCACTTTTGGTTGAGTATTAATGACTCCTTGATGTGGGATAGGATTTTGTAATACCATCGGTGGTGGTGGTGGTATATAAGTGGGAGGTACCTGTGGTGGACCTTGGGCATTGGGTGCCCACTAAGGATTCATGGCGTCCTCCATATGTTTGTAGTCATTGATTTTAGTGAAATGGTGAGTATAATGGTCATATTCGCCACATATTGTGTAAGGATAATTGGTTCGAAGATTTTATTTCTCCCTTATCATGGTTGGCCATTGTTATTTCCCCGTTGAGGGTTTGTATTGGGTTGGCATTGGTTGCCTCCAACTTGGGGGTTTTGTTGAGGGGGATTCCCTCCTTATCCTTGGTTCCTATTATTTCCTTTCTTCCATTTATTATTGTATTGGTGAGGTGGATTGGCCATATTCGATTGTTCAAAAGCTTGAACATGTTGAAGAGGGGAAGGTTGGATGAAATTGACCCCTGCCTGGTGTTGTCTGTGGGGTTACAAAAGATTGAGGAGGACTTGGAAAGGGATAATATGGGTTACCTTGTGGGGGTAAATTTGGGTTGTAAGAAGTGGAGGTGGCTCCATTATTACTGGGTGGATATGAAGTTGTTGGTGGGGTAACCGGTTGCGGGACAAGTATTGGTTGGGGAAGGGATGTGGGTAGATCTGTACCCATGGGGGGGAGAGGAGGTACCATGAATGGTGGAGGGGGTGGTGGGGGAGTGTAATATGGAGTTCCCCCATACAATTGGAAGTATGGATTGGTACCATATGTGAGTCTCGGTTTCACGTGTGGTTGAATATGAGCCATAGAGAAAATCAACCCATCAGCGGTGTGTGATGTTCCAAGTTTGTCTTGACCAAAGGGAAAAGGGAAAGGAGCATCTGAAAGAGAAGTGTATAGTTACCCTTATTGGGAGTAGATGAGGTCAAAATGTTGTGCCTTAGTGATTGCTTCATCTTTAGTTTGGGGGAGGGTTGTAGCCACAACTTTGGTGATGGATTTGTCTTCATTTTGGGGGAGGGTTGTAGCCACAACTTTGGCAAGGGTAGGAACGAGGGATCAGAGGAACCAATCTAGTCTTTGTTGTGGGCTGGTATATGCCTTGCATATGCTTCAATTTCTATGCCACTCATGAAAATGGTCAGAGATATGAACAACGATGGTTTTTTTTCATCCTAAGGGAATCTCTAAACCAATGTTATGACGAATAGAAAGCTGGAAAAATGACAAGAACACTTTGGCTAGAGAATGGAAGGTTGCATGGGAACTAGATTTATCATCTACATACCATTTGGTTGCAGTTCCAATGAGGGTTCTCTGAAATAACCATAGATGAACAAAATATTCCATTATGCTATTGGAAGAACACCACAAGTGAAAGGAAATGACATGGTTGGTTGGTCCTCTACATATTATTTCATCATCCCTATGACCGCTAATGATGTAAACCTCTATGTTGTCTTCAGAGGGGTCAATGGCCCGAGTTCCCTAAGAGAGAAGAGAGAAGAACTTTTCCCGAAAAGAAGTTGCATTTTCCCCTTGTAAAACCCCGTAAAAAAGGAAGTTCACAGGTTGCTATATATAGGCAGGATGCAAGAAGGCCCGATTCTCGCAGTTGCACCATAGCTAGGTGCTTGTGATGTTCATAGGTTTTTATATAGGTAGGGTGTGATAATGCCTACACATGGGAAAACAAGCATTTTCTCAATCTCTAGAAGGAGAAACTTCTATGGTGAGGTATCCGAATGGTTTGGATCTTACCTGGGCCATGATTTAGTGGGATCATCCTAACCTCCTCACCTTATCCCTCTCTTTCAACTTATATAAAAGGAGAGGAGTTCTCATGGGAGAAAGTTAGCTTTGGTTCTTCAGCTAGTTAGCTTTGGCTGGTTTGGAATTATTAGCTTGGTTGGAGTGGCTTTGAGGATTTGCTTTGTCAAGATAGATTGTGAATATCATCGATCTATGCTCCTTAATTTTGGAGGAAAGTGTGTGGGGAACGAAGGATAGTTGGAAGGGACCTTAATGTCATATCGCGACATGGTTGTAATCGCCTTCATACTAATATGTCTTTCACATTTAATATGATACAATAATATGATTCTTTCCTATAAAGCTTGTTGTGTTTTATTGTATGATTCCTTGATCACATACATAGGTTTCTATTGAGTTTATGCTATTACTATCACTTTGGTTGTTTGTGTTCTTTTGCAGGATCATCATTGTATGAGTGTTGGAACGGAGATAGGATGGTGATAGCAAGAGGAAGCGATGTTTAAATGGTATGTCACCTACCTCTCTTTAGTTAGTAAATTCAATATTTAAAACTTAAGGAAAGCGTCATGTTCTGGTGTGTTTTGTTCTAGATCTAGGTGGATCTAGGGAGATCAGTTAGTGTCCGCACCTACCGATTAGTCCAATAACACTCTCTGACTTTTCCTTCAAACTTAGGAATTTCGGAAGGTAGCTTTGTGGGCATATTTGGCCAAGTGGGGTCATGCAATATGGGATCATTTGTCAATTTTTTTATATCTGGGATGTTGATTGAAGCCAAGTAGGGCATGACGAGGGTGGGTCCTTCCATGGTATGAGAGGAAGTGGTTCCTTGGGAGCTTGTACTTTGTGAGAAATTTTGAGCTCTGCCTCCTTGTGGTGGAGGGTTTGTTTGTGAGTTACTTGGGATATTGGTTCCAAGAAAAGTCACCCCTATCAATCTAGATCCTATTAATGTAACACTAACTAGTGTATGTGATGGTATTGTTGATGTCTCAACAAAATTAGGAACACCACCCAAAATTGGGGGTAAATTTCTCAAGCACCTATAACGACAGAGATACCGTGGTTCCCCTATGATTCTAGCCTAAAGGTGGGTGTGTGTAAATAGTGGTGAAGAATGATAGGATAAATTACTTTCAAATTACTTTAAACAATGTATTCATAAAACTGCATGTAATCAAGTGGTGAAAATCATACATCAAGACAATGTGAAAAGTATTTTGGGATTTTTGTAACTCTGCATGGGCGAATAAAAATAAAATAACAATTGCATGTGTCATATTTGACGTAACTTCTTTCCTCTCCAATAACATTGGACCTACAAAAAATCACTCAATAGTGGGGCCAAAACCCACTTGAGGAGAAGTTAGTGAAGGGACTAACAATTAGTTATAATGAGGGGTGAAGGGGGCATATCCTGAAAGTACTGGCAATATTTCCTAACGGTCGTTCAATATATGTTTGAGGTGCGATTGCAGCCCAAAAATGCCACCTTGGGTAGATAAATCCTATATTGGGATACTAATCTACCTCCATCAACTATGGTATTTATATTTTTGACCTCGGAAATCAGTCATAGGATGGATTATTTCCAAGCGTTGGGTGACCCAAGGAGGCATGCACAAAACAACTGGACCTCGTCCTTCAACCCTTCATGGGTGTATCCCTATCTTATGGTATATGAATGCTTGAGTGGGAGGATTTTGGCACCCTAATCCACAAATTTCTAAGTTTCAAGTGAGAAATGATGATGGGGAGTTATTTGGATTCCTATCCCCAAAATTGTAACTTAGACTACCAAATTCTTTTGTGTTCCTCCTATGGAGGTTAGAAAGTGAGTTGATTATTATTGTTTTTTAGAATGTGAGAGTAGGTTGTGAAGCTGGGATCATGGACCAACTTCATTTTTTATGATGGTGTGCCAAAAGTCTCTTTACTAAACAAGTGAAGCCCAACAAATAGTTTCAAGTATCTAGCAAAAAAATTTTGAATGAGAGAGTGTGTGCAAGGAGTGATGATGGTGAAAAAGTTTTTAATAAGTTAAATTCAATATTTTAACATGGTGGACATCGTGTGGTCCTTTACTTGTCTTATTTAGATAACTTTCTAATTTTTTTCAAATAACCCTTGCAAACGAAAGAATCATAAGCTAAGATGGTGGATATGGAAATCCTTACTTTGACTCTTTTATCTCCCTATGATGTTTTGTAATCTAAAAAAGATTGAAAAAAATTGTCCCTACATTGTGAAAATATGGGAATGTATGGGCCCTTCCAATGCTTTATACTTCCTAAGTGAGTTACTCTAGAATTTTGAAACTATCCTAAGATTGTGCATGCGCGGGCATGTGTGGTCCCTTACAAGTCTTAGATTTAAGCTCCAAAATGAGCTAAGAGGTATTGGTCTCTCCTAGAGATTAGTTTATTTTTCTTTAAGGGAGATGAATACTTGTTTAGGAAATCTCTTTTCTGATTTACAAGATCACACTAGGGTGTGAGGAAAGAGCATACTCCAATATTACTTAGATAAGTTTCTAGTCTTGAATTAGTGTGGTGAATTGTAAAAGAAAAGCAGATAATGAAATTCACATGCTAAGATTTAGGCCATCCATGTGGCAAGTAAGGAAGTAAAAGATGCAAGGGTTATTTATATCCTCCCTAAATGTCTAGGTGTGGTTTTAAGCTATGTATGCAAGAGTGTATATCCAAGCCTACTTTTAATGGATTTTACAATAGTGCATAAATCAACTCTAAACTACTTGGTGGAAGTGATTTTCTCAAGCCTTACAATTTGGAAAAAATAAGACCACTGTGCGGCTAAACCAGAAACATTCACTCGCAAAGCGTGAAGTGTGTGTTTGGAGAGTTCTAACAAAGCACAGATATGCATGGATCACGTGATTGTTTTCCATGAACTCACGCGCACGCAAAGAAGATGGTGAGACAAAAATTTTAAATTATTTCACTCAATGTGGGATGAAATCCTACTCTCTGAAGGTGAGAATAGGTCGGTTTTAACCCTTGAAAACACAAATCAGTGAGAAACAAAACTTTAACAGCCTAGTTGGGGAGGATTTTGATCCAAATTCCCAGTATGGTCACCAACTTGTTGGGTTATTTTTACCACTTGGGTGAGAAAAAAGAGGTCCCTTAACTATCTAGTTAGGCTAGCAAGATAACACAACAGTTTGTTAGTTGATTAGTGGCTCAACTAAGTAGAAAACAAGAAATGAAAAACAAGGAAATAAAACTAAACTAAGCATGTAACAACTAAAATTGATGCAAGAAAGAGACACAAGGAATAGCTACCAAATGAGACTGGTCGTCGAATTGATAACACCTTGGAGAAATATGGGAACTTATGAATGCCCTCTTCCTCCTTGGGAAAGATATTTATCCCCCAAACACAAATATTTCTCTCTTTTAACAATGGCTAAAACTGAAAATACAATGGTTAAGAAATGATAGTTGAACTTCTCAAGAGGAGAGAGGTGCAACACTTGTTATGGATTCTAAAAGAATTCTAGGATAAATATGGCTTCTAAAAGACAAATTGAACAACATACCAATACTCAAATTGCTTCTTGTTTTTTGCATACAATGGTCATTTATTTATAGGAGGATGGAAAGCTTTTCCAAACTAATTTCAAATGTAATTGGGAGGCCTTTGGAGGTACCTCCCATCCCTTTCAGTGATCCCAAGGTGGAATTTGGGGACGATTTTGGGAATGGAGGAGATCCACTCCATCCCGGAAGTGGTTGAGGCCCGACCAAAATCATAAATGCATCGTTTCTTCATCCGTGAGGGTTTTCTGTATGTCAGTCGCGCGGTCCGCGCACTATGCGTGGTGTACGCCATGTTAGCCCACACGGATGTGTGCACACTGAAAGTGTTGAATATGCACAAAACTTTAGAACCAATTTTGTATAGTTGTGTGCTTATCTTTCCAAACTGACTGTAATGCTTCCATAATTATTGGTAATATGTTGTGCTTGTGTTGACTGTTTCTTCATCCATTGTTTATGTTTGAGGTGAGAAAGTTTTTTGTTAATAGCATAATTTTATAAAGTACATCATCCCAATTTGTTGGAAAGTTTCAACAAGTAAAGCTGGAACATGGTTGCCTAAGTGGAGGCAGTGGCCAATTTGGAATATTGGATGGAATTGCATAATGGCCAAGTGGGACTTGCCTAAAACAAGTTTAGATCAGGGAATAGTAGTGTACATATGAGCAGATCGACAATGCACAAAGATATAGGGATTTATAAGGATTCAAGTACAACTACATGGAGCGCAAGAACCTAGAAAATATATGCATTGGAGTTTATACTAGAAGAGATGCATGATGCATATAGTAAAGATAGAATTCATGTGCATTAGTTGGAATGATGAGATTGAATAATTTATGCACATTGGTGTGCATTAGTGCATGTAGGAATGCTTGGGAATACATGTGGCATGCTTATAGGCTGAGAATAGTTTGTTGTTATATATATGAAATAATGATGTTATAATCATTGAATATGACTAATGATGGATTGTGTATACAAGAAAACTCATGGTTGAAAATGTTGGTGGTGTTTCATATGAAATCCATTCGTATAAAGAAAAAGGAGGACAGTAAGAATGTTGATCAAGAGATTGGTGAAGGGATCCTAGGAGCTTCTAAAAAATTCTAGTTGTTTAGGTAGCATCAAGTAATTTGATAACAACTATGCATGTATACATTTGGTTGCTTATGTTTCACAAAATGATCAAGGGAATTGAGGTAAGAATTCCTTTAGTTTAAGTTCAATATATGAATTGATGTGTAAAGGAAAAGGGCCTTGAGTATGAAAATGTTGTTTAATGCTTGAATTCATTTATATAACATTTAGTGGTAGGCTATGTTGGTTATGAGGTCATAACCAGGTCAAGTCAGGAGACATATTCTTACTATAGAAATGAATGCCAATAGAGCTAGCCATGTGTGAGGCCATGATGTGGTTGGATATGGAAGGTTTATAGCGCCATGCAAGTTCTTAATGGTATTCCCATGTATAATCGATGTTTGGACTACAACCTCTTTTTCGACACTAAAGAGCACTAAATGATTAAATTCTTGGTGTTGTGTGTGGTTTGAAGAGGAAGGTATCTAAATAGTTGAACAAATAATGGGGAGGAGTTTGCATTATGTGTTGAGGCATTGGATGAACCTTCCAACTCACCATAGTTGAGTACATGATATAGATATGTGGTATTCCATAGCCAATGAAAGGAGCATTGTATAGATGTGGCCATGGGCATTGACACAACAATTTATTTATTGATAATGTGTTGTTGAATTATGAAAAACTTGGATGCTAGATAATGCATGTGCAAGGAATGATAGTTTCATTTCATTCAAATGAATAATGGTTGGAAGTGATTGAATTTTTAGAGTAATATAATTTTTAAACCACTTCATGGGATGATTGCAATTGTTGCAATTAGATGATAATGTGCATGAATAATGAAAATATATTTTGTTGAATGAAAGATTGAGGAAATTGCAGGGAAAATGGTCTTAGACATGGAAATGGTAAGCCCATGACGAAGAACGATGTATGCTACTACAAGAGCCAAACAATTATGAGGAGAAGACTCATGCTTGAGAAATTTTGTGTTTCTGTATAAAACAGATTTGAAAATTAATAAGTGAAATTGTTATGATGATATCTCATGATGATTGTATGTGTGTATAGATAAGATAATATATATTGAAGCTGCAAAATCTCGAGAAGAAATACATTGTTAGGACACTAGAACCCTATGATTTACATAGGTTACGGATTTCCAACATGGAGTCTGGTAGTAATTTGGCGCTCTCCTTGCATGTGAAAGCCTTGTAAAGATGGATCTCTTGAGGGACTTTGCAGTAGAGAAGGTGATGCCTGATCCTAAAGGGTGAATATATAAAGTAAGAGGCAACTTAATAATTCATATGGAATGGTGGTTGGTATCATATGGGTGTGTCAGAGAGGAAAAATCAGTTAGATTCTTTCCCGTGGCAAATTTTTGAAGAACAAGATAGCCATACATATGAGTATTGGTTTATGATTGCAAACTTATTTTGAATAAATGTTTATATTTTGGAGTTGAAAACTCCTGTGAATAAGACAATTGTTATATTATAATGGATATAACATATATAATTTCTTAATGGATACTGTAGGAATATCTAGGGAATGAAGAAACAAGTTGTCAGGATTGTAGAAGAGGCAAGTTGTCATGCTCGTAGAAGAAGCAAGTTGTCAGGGTTGTAGAAGACACAAGTTGTAAGCTTGTAGAAGATGCAAGTTGTCAGGATTATAGAATATGAAAGTCATCAGGCTTGTAGAAGATGTTGTCGCAAGAGTTGACTCTAGGCTGTAATAGAGCCAAGCCTTAGCAAATTTTGAATGAAATAGTAATTTGTCGATTGATCAGTCATAAGAGGCTCTTCGAACTAGGTCTGAAACATGCATTTCAATCATTTATAAATAAAAAACGAAGAGGCATGACCTTTTTTGCCTAATTTAATTAAAATAAGGAAGATTGATAGAAGATAGGGGATGAAGAGGACTGAAACAAAGAGTCGGGTATCTAATTTTGATAAGTTTAATATTTATTTCAACAGAGGAATCAAAAATAGCTTCAGATACCTACACATAATTCTTGTCTCACTCACATCAAGATAGAAAAAAAAAGAACTACGCACATGTATAACTTGTAATCTAGGCAAAAACAGTCAAGCTACAGGTCTTGTTTTGCTCACAGCATAAACAAAGGAAAATTTGAACCTAACAGGCTACCCAATAAATGACTACAACAGAGGTATTACTGAATTAGAGCCACTACAAGCTGAATATGTAAAAGAAAGAAGAAAGAATCAATGTAAAGCTGAGAAAACGATACAAGAAAAGACAGAATTACACAGTGACGAGGTATAGAATCTCTTAGCTTCTATTCTATATTTGTTGAAAGGAATTGGAATTACAAACCCAGCCCCCAAAAAGGCTCTCGAGTTGTTTCCCCCCTCCTTCTTGATTCCAAAATGGTTATTTAAATCACCAATACAATATTAACTATTAACCCGTTACATTACACAATATTTTTTCCATAAAATCCTATCAATAGTCTAAAATAAATCTTGATTTGTTGTGAGAAATATGGAAACGATTTGAATATTGATTTCTTCCCAGAAAATCTAGAAATGATTTGAATATTAATTTCTTGCCAGAAAATCTGGAAATGATTCACCTTCCTGGAATTCTATAACTGCCAAGTGCTCTGCCACCTTCTTAAATCCGAGGCTAAACTTCACCGTATGTCATATTTTCTTGAAGAAATATCAATCTAGTCATCTTTTATCTTCGAGAAATAAGTTTGACCATTATTTCAATATTTCAAATTTATAGCTTTGACAATTAGCATATCTGGTTCATGGATGATCTCTTTGTATGATTATCTTTAATGTAGAGTCTCATCGCCTCACAAACTATTTGGAGATGATTGTAATGAAAATTCCTGAGTGAAATATCAACCAAGGCCACTCAATAATTTCTTCCAAATCCAAAAATTTGTTGTCGTTCGCTGGGAGAAAACGCCCGAAATTTCCTGTTGTAAAAACAATAAATTTCCCCGAATCCAGATTGCAACTTCATAATCTCCTACACACACCTGCAACACAAATGATCAGTGTGGGTGCATCTTGAAAATTGTATGCACAACGCTGCTCCTTTTCCACCCATGCACAAATACTCAAAAGCTCGGCTTTTGCATTTTTCTTTGACAGATGGAACTCTACCCATCAACGTTGATACATATGATTGGAACCCTGACTTTGGGCCTTCGGGCTTTGGGGGAAAGGAGGAGTAGCAATTGAAATTCCTTCAGTGGTCAAAACTCCTGAAGTGGAGCGTGGCGCTAGGAACAGTGAGCAAGATGGAAATTAGTGCAAGGAAACTTGACTTTGGACCTTTTGGGGCATGATTAAACTTTGCACAGGTTGGAAGGCCTCAAGTACCCGACAGGTGTTGATCTGGTGATGATGTGAAAATTTTCCATAATAAGCATGCATAGGGTTTTGATAAGGCAATTGACAAGAGTTTCAACAATGTAACATTCGTTGTTTGTAATGATGAATGAAGTTGGGTGATAGTTTTCTGAGCAGACACGATACTCTCCATGTTTTTTTTATCAGAACTAGATTTTGAAACCTTAATCTCTTTGTACTTATCTTGAATGTTTGGTTTCCTTTTCATCAAATGGGAAATACGGTAGCCATGAAAATCATCACAAACAGAGTGTGTTGATCCCTACTTCATGTAAATTATGACGTGCTTGATAAAGAATATTATGGTGGTTTTCAATGGCATTTTCCATGCTTAAAATTTTTTCTATGAAGATTTCAACACTTTCCTTCCGCTCTGAAGCCTTCATGCACCTATGAAAACTAGCATTTGGAGGCATTCACTCTTCAAAATAGACACTTGTCTGTTTTTTGGCAGTTGATTTTATGTCTTTGACGGTTTGGCTCAGGCTCTGGTAGGTCGGTGATGACTGTGGTGTTTGGTGCATAAAGATTGGGCTTCCTTTTGTTAATTCTAGAAATGACACATGTTTTACTCAACATTGTCTATTAGCACTGAAAGTCACCCTCAGATTGTGGGAGGATAATCCCAGTACCCATCATAGTTTTTGGTGGATATTGGTTTCATATGAGTGGAGGTCAATGGACAAAACTCAATATATGAATGATGTTCAACACAAAACTGGACAAGAAATGCACAGGGAAGTGAGGGTCACAACTAACTTCAGCCAATGAATTGAGTTTAAGTGTGAGCAGAGGGAAGACTTAGTGAGAAAGGTGAAGAAGACTGCTATGAGCATCAGGCTTTCAAGCAGCTTGTAGAAGAAAAACTCAGACTCAAGATAACTCTTAAGCTCAAGCTTCAGACACTAAACTATGTCCAAACAACACAGTCACAACAACACAATGATGAAACCTACATCACCATGTAGCTACAACAATTCGACTGGATCCTCCATGCCCGAGCCATTCAGTGTAAGAGGGGAAAATATCACAAGGAATCTGACTAAAACTAGTCACAATATAGCTGCAATCAAACCTACATTACAACAACATAACAACCCTTGACTGGATCCTCCATGCCTGAGTGTTTTAGCGCAGTTTTTAGAAAGAGATGAAAAGAGGCTAACTTCTATTAATCTGAAAGTCTCAAATCCAATAAATAACCAGAGAACAGTTTTGGCATCAAAACATTACCAAATAGGGATATCTTCTCAACCAGTTAATGACCCTAACAAAATATTAAAACTATATATTTATACTCTAAATGGCCCACTACCCTCAGGAGCGTGATATGGCATTCTCAGTTAAAGATTTATGTCTGAGTAGTCTTCTGTTAGACTGTGTATGTATCCTCCTATCATACGCAAATTTAGCTCGACATGGGCTGCAGGAAAAAATTTCCACAGGGGTACCACAGGCTGACGATTCAGTCCCCTCAGTCGGGCCTTCCATGCCTTCCATTTATGGATTGAGCCTAGGTTTCAACCACTAGCTCTACTTTCATTAACTGCCTTTTCTCGGGAAATCAACGAGATTAAATTCCCACGGGGAGGCCACATGGTGCTTTCAAATAGGATACCATATAAACACGTGATTGTGGGGTTGCTCAAAGGTGGTTTGGGTTCAGACCGCTTTTGGGCCCGCAATCCATCTCCTTTCTCCACGTAGCACATTCACCATACCATGGTTTCAATTGCGGCACCGCTCAAGAAAATTATTGCCCGAGTATGTTGCACCCCCGCAATGGACCGTGGTCGTAGATCCGAACGTTATCCGCAATCTGGGTGCACCTGCCAGATTTTGCGCCATTGCCAAGATTAATCGCCCACCATCTTTAGAATCCACCAAACTGTGCCCTAGGGGAGGGGGACGCTACTCTTGATGTTGAACAATAACACCTCCCAGAGGCTGACATGTCGCTGCTATGCTGACATGTCATAAAAGAGAAGTGACATGTGTCACTAAGAAAGAAGCAAATGATATGCCCATGGCTGCCTGGACCGAGTGTCGTGTGTCATTGTCGAATATGTGCCTAGTGTTATGACCGATGAGTGTGCCACATTTCCATACTGATGACTTCCATGTATCCTCCTAAATCGATGGTTAAGATCTCCTTCGGGTCTCCGGGCTCCAGGAAAATAAAATCTCAAACCTCATCCTCTTCCATGCACTTTTACAAGGATCTAAGGATCTGGCAATGCGTGGGTCCTGGTTCAACGGCTAAGATCCCTTCAGGTCTTCGGTCTCTAGGAAAATCAAAACTCAAATCTCGATTTTCCCTCTTTGCTTTCCTCTAGAGCTCTAGATCTGGCGTCGTATTTCCATTTGAATCAGACGGTTGAGACTTACTTCAGGCCTTCAGGCTTCGGGTGTTTTTAAATTGAAACATGAAAAACCCCGCGAAGGAAAAACCATCGAAGTGAAGGATCTGTTGCCACGTGTTTCAGCACTTCGGGACTTCAGCCACTTCGAGACTTCGGGTGCTTCGGGTCTTCAGGACTTCGGCCACTTCGAGACTTTGGGTGCTTTGGCACTTTGGGACTTTGGGCACTTTGGTGCTTCATGCCTTCGAGACTTCGGCCACTTCGGGACTTTGGGCGCTTCGGCACTTCGGGACTTCAGCCACTTCAGGACTTTGGGCACTTTGGCACTTCGGGACTTCGGTCACTTTGACACTTCGGGCCTTTTGGACTTTGGGAGGTACTACCGCTAAGATCAATGGCTCCCTGCTGATTTTGAGATCAATGGTCCACGATCGCTTCAGGAGTTCGGGCTTCGACTCTTCGAAAACTTTATACACTTCTCACTTCGAAACTCCCAAAGCTCATTTCCCTGAATGCTTGGATCAGATGCCACCTGTCCCCCTCAAGATCGGACAACTCATGCTCACTTCAAGTTTTGGGACTTCAGACCTTTGACAAACAATTTTAACAATATTTCTAACATCTGATTCCTGCGAACCGCCGATCTGATATTCTCATGAATTTCCACCGCTGAAGCGATCTCGCTTGTTGCTTGCATTTCGAGCCCGAAATTGACTGCTCTAAACATTGTGTTTTGACGTTTCTTGTGCAGGCTATGAACTTGGACAACCTGCTGCCCTTGACAACTATATCTGATAACATTTGTCTCCACAGGGGATGGCATGCTCCCTGTGAGCTACCAAGAACAAGCAATTCCAGTTGCCTTATGCATTGGGCTATGGAGTTATGCTCAAAAAACATCACATTGAGGACTAAAGGCCGAAAAGCACACTATCCTAAAAATGAAAGAAAAATACATGGGCTTCGGGAGGAGATTATTTATGTACATTCCTAGAATAATTTATTTTTACAAATTGTTAGGCGAAATCAAACTTCCACCATAGCCATTCAAGCAACTCCCTAGATGCAAACTTGTTTACTCTATCACTGATCAAATAAAAACAATGCAACTATGACAGCAAAATGATTACGCTTTTCAACTCTCCTCCCAGTGCTAAAGTTAGGATAAAGTTGAGTGGCTCCAAGACATGAAGGAATTGCAAATCCATGTACTCCCTTATAGGTTCATAGAGAAAATGACAAAATCCACTAGGTTGGTGATAGAAAACATGCTCTATATTACAGCTGCTCACACATGGCTGAATGTCTCTGGAAAGCACGGGTGAGCGAACGAATGATGTAGTCTGACTGATCCTAGGTGATGGTTTCTCATTTGCAGGCTCTGGGTAGGATATGAACTACACATTTGGTTCTCCCTCTTCTTCTTCATGACTCTCCCAAGGATCATAATCATAATCATCATAAACAGGAAACATGGGAAATCTCTACTCTTTGTCTTCTGTAGGCATAGAATGGTGGATTTCCACACAATGTTTTTCCTCAATGTATGAAGGAAAAGGATCTGTGGTATGTCTTGGAAATCCTCAAAATCTGAAACATATGATTCCATGTGTATATCCATAGGATCATGAATCGTGTGACAAAATCCTCGCTTCTTTAGAAGACAATGTTGCTCCTCTGTAAATGCCTCTCTAGTTGCAAATAAAAAACCTCCCATATTCTTCAAAAACAACTTACGATCATCAACAACTACAGTCTCTTTTCCTTGTTGTTGTTCCAGATTTTATTCATAATCACTATCTTCTTGCTCAGAATATGAAACATGATGATAGTCTTCTTCCTTAGGCACATGCAATTTTTCAATATATGCTTGCATATGAACCCCCTTGCTAGCCCTGATGTTCTCTTCGACTTCTTCAGCATCTTCAAAAAGGTGTCTTAACAATGAATATTTCCTCTCTCTCAGGAGAAGGACCAGCTATGGATGTTGAGCCATGACATAGTACACCATGGCAACAGTCTTTGTGGGTCTGATCTCCGTAGGCATACTATTATAAACACTGTAAAACCTCCTATTGAAGACAACCAAGGCTTCCTCTTCCAATCTCCTCAAGTCATTAAACTCAAACCTGTATTGATAAAGGAACTTGTTCTCACCCCAACACTTTAAAAATGGATGGCATAGCTCAGTCCAGGAGCCAATAGAACCAGCTTCCAAACATCTAAACCACACAACAACATCTCTAGACAAGGATTGTAAGAATAGCCTCATGGAAACATCATCATGAACAATCTCAAATTGATCGACAAAGCTCTCAAAGGACTCCAAATGCCTCTCAGCTATAATATGATCCTCTCCAGAAAACTGAGGAAGATACTCAAAGGAATAACGAGGATAAGGATGAAGGTCATGTGGCAGCCTTAAAGGTTTAAACAACTTATTTCTGATTTTAATTTGAAAAGCGGGTTGATCATGGGGATTAACAAGTTGATGGAAAGGCTCAACGGGAATAACGGAGGGTAACAAGATTTGGGAAGACTGTGACCTATTTTCAACCTCCTTACAAGGGTGATTAATTTCAAGAGGAGATACAATATAGATCTCACTTTTATGAATATGCAGAGGTGAACACACGAGATTGGTATCTACAACACAAGAAGAGGGCATGTTTTCTTATTCCAAGGATGGATAAATAAAGGAAGGCCTATTATCATCTGAATAGACAAAGTAGAGGATAATCCTCTTTATATGTGAAGGGAAAGAGAGAAATGAGTTGATAAACAAGAACAATATTTCATGAATAAAGCACATAAACTGATACCTAGTCTTCCTCTTCGGTATGGTCATCTTTCTGTCAACAGGATCCTCCCTAGTGGAGTCTTTGATTATGGAGTCACCAGGTGCAAGTTACAATCTTCAATGGTTCTAATGTCTGATGCACCTTCATAATCATAAGCTTGTTGTCATTCTATCCCAAGGAAAAGTCTTCAATTCGTTCCCCGACAATGGCCCCAAGAATGTTAGCACTGAAAGTCACCCTCAGATTACGGGAGGATAAGCCCGGTACCCATCAGAGTTTTGGGTGGATGTTGGTTTTATATGAGTGGAGATTAATGGAAAAAAATCAATATATGAATGATGTTCAACACAGAACTGGACAAGAAATGCACAGGGAAGTGAGGGCCACAACTAACTTCAGTCAGTGAATTGAGTTTAAGTGTGAGCAGAGGGAAGCCTTAGTGAGAAAGGTGAATAAGACTGCTATGAGCATCGGTCTTTCAAGTAGCTTGGAGAAGAAAAAATCAAACTCAATATCACTCTTAAGCTCAAGCTTCAGACACTGAAATATGTCCAAACAACATAGCCACAATAGCATAATGATCAAACCTACATCACCATGTAGCTACAACAACTCGACTAGATCCTCCATGCCCGAGCCATTCAATGTGAGAGGGGAAAAGATCACAAGGAAGATGACTAAAACTAGTCACGATACTGTTGCAATCAAACCTACATTACAACAACATTACAAAGAGATGAAAAGAGGCTGACTTCTATTAATCTGAAACTCTCAAATCCAATATATAACCAGAGAATAGTTATGGCATCAAAACATTACCAAATAGGGAGCTCTGCTCAACCAGTTGACGACCCTAACAAAATATTAAAACTATCTATTTATACTCTGAACTGCCCACCACCCTCAGGAGCGTGATCTGGCCTCCTCAGTCAAAGGTTTCCATCTGAGCAGTCTTCTATCAGACTATGTATGTATCCTCCTGTCAGATGCAAATTTAGCTCGACATGGGCCTACAGGAAAATCTATCCACAAGGGTACCACGGGTTGACGGTTCAATCCCCACGGCCAGGCCTTCCATGCCTTCCATTTATGGATTGAGTCGAGGCTTCAACCACCGACTCTACTTTCATTAACTGCCTTTTCTCGAGAAATCAACAAGATTAAATGCCCAGGGGGCAGCCACGTGGCACTTTCGGATAGCACACCATATATACACATGATTGCGAGGCCACTCAAGGTGGTTTGGGCTCATACCACTTTTGGGCCCGCAATCCATCTCCTTTCGCCACGTAGCACATTCGCCATACCATGGTTTCAATTGCAATACCACTCAAGAAAATTATCATCCGAGTATGTTGCACCCCTGCAATGGACCATGGTCATAGATCTAGATGTTATCTGCGATCTGGGCACACCTACCAGATTTGGCGCCACCACTAAGCTTAACCGCTCCCCATCTTTAGAATACGCCAAACTGTACCCTGGGGGAGGGGGACGCTACTCTTGACGTTGAACAATAACACCTCCCATAGGATGACCTGTCGCTACTATGTTGACGTGTCATGAAAGAGAAGTGACACGTGTCACTAAGAAATAAGCGAATGATATGCTCGTGGATGCCTGGATCGAGTGCCACGTGTCACTGTCGAATTGGTGCCTAGTGTCATGATCGACGAGTGTGCCACATGTCCATACTGATGACTGCCACGTATCCTCCTAAATTGACGGCTGATATCTCCTTCGGGTCTCCAGGCTCCGAGAAAATCAAATCTCAAATCTCATCCTCCTCCATGCACTTTTACCCGGAGCTAAGGATCTGGCGACACTTGTCTCCTAGATCAACAGCTAAGATCCCTTCGGGTCTCCGGGCTCAGGTAAAATCAAAAATCAAATATCGCTTTTTCCCCTTTGCTTTCCTCTGGAGCTCTAGATATGGCGTCACATGTCCATTTGAATTGGACGGTTGAGACTTACTTTGGGCCTTTAGGATTCAGGTGTTTTGAAAGTGAAACATGAAAAACCCTGTGGAGGAAAAACCCCTAAAGCGAAGGATCTGTTGCCATGTGTTTCAGCACTTCAGGACTTTGTCCACTTCGGGACTTCGGGTGCTTCGGGTCTTTGATACTTCAGCCACTTTGGGACTTCAGGCGCTTTGGCACTTCGGGACTTCACCCACTTCGGGACTTCGGCCACTTTGACGCTTTGAGCCTTCGGGACTTTAGCCACTTCGGGACTTCGAGCGCTTCGACACTTAGGGACTTCAGGCACTTCGGCGCTTCAGGCCTTCGAGACTTTGGGAGGCACTGCCGCTAAGATCAACGACTCCCTGTTGATTTTGAGATCAATGGTCCATGATCGCTTCGGGAGTTCAGGCTTCGTCTCTTCGGAAGTTTTATGCACTTCTCACTTCGAAACTCCTGAAGCTCATTTGCTCGAACGCTTGGATCAGCTTCCATATATCCCCCTCAATATTGAACAACTCATGCTCACTTCGGGTTTGGGGACTTCATACCTTTGACAAACAACTTTAACAATATTTCGAACCCCCGATTCCTGCGAACCACCGATCTAATATTCTCAGGAATGTCTGTCGTTGAAGTTGATCTCTCTTGTTTCTTTCATTTCGAGCCCGAAATGGACTTCTCTGAACGCTGCACTTTGACATTTCTTGTGCAGGCTGCGAACTTGGACAACCTGCTGCCCTTGACAACTATATGTGATAACACTGTCGATGCTCGAACAGATGGTGCATTTGCATTATATTTTAAAACCCATGGGAATTATCCCACATGCAACAACAGAATTAACTTTGAATCGTTTATATCCATCAATGTGAATAGATGATATCAACGTGTAGTGCACCCCTTTTGGGCCCCTTTCGTGGGCTACTCCTCCATGTGACATGATGCGTGGCACTTGGGTGCTCGGTCTCGGTTCACTTGTGTCGTATTGTGGGTGCTTGGCTTGGCGCTTTGATTGGTGATTGGACCCATGGGGTAATTGGCCCAATAATTTTGCAGGAAAAATATTTGGTGGCGATAGGTTTGGATAAACCTTTTTATTTTTATTTTTATTTTTTTTAGTAATAAAAGATTATTTTAAAATTATATAAAATAATTTTAAAACAATATAATATATATATAATTTTATAAAACTGTAGCTTGGTTTGACATAACAAAGGCCACATGACATTTTAAGACCCTTTTCGAAGATTGAGGAATTGCGGAAAATGAAAGATGAGAGGGCCTCGAAAAATATCATGCTAAATATTTGAGATTTTGACCAATTATGACGCAAAGATCTAAGATTTTGACCACTGGTGGAGATCAGGAAAAGTGGTGAAAGCTTTAGAGGTTTGCTGCAACGAAAAAACTTATGCTCAATGATGCAAGGATAAAAAGTTAGCGCAACCGACCTAAATTTTGGTGAGGGACACAAAGTTTAGAAATTTCAATATATGTTCCAACATAGGCTCCATCTAGGGATGGTGCTTTCTTGCGAAGCACGAAGAACATTAGACAACGTGCCTTCATCTATTGGGTGACCTGAAATCAACCTTGTCAACTCTGAACCTTGCATGTTCTGATACCAAAACCACTTATGCACTGCAATTGAAGTGGTTTTTCACTCACTGAAATGATATACATATTGGAAACTAAAAATCTCCCTTTTGTACAGTGCATTCTTTGGGCCCTGGAGTCATAATGCCTTAAACATAACCATACTAGATGCCAAATTGAAAAATGAACTATTGAACTGGAAACATACGGAAAACCACAGTTGTACTCTAATGCTCGAAGTCGAGCTTATTTATATACAAAACCTACTCTAACTAGTTTCATTGATCTGCTCAAGTATAAGAAGATATCCAAATCAACCAAGCGAATATCTGACTAACAAATTTATTTATGCTTCCATCTTTGAACACAAAAAAGACAAGAGCCACTGCAAATTTCAAAACATACCTTGGGAGCAGGTACTTACAGTTTTGAAATTCAGACCTCAAGAAGTCGGAAAAAAAAATTTAATGCCCCATTTTGACTCCATATAAACTCCTACTGGATTGTAGAAGGGAAAAAATATACCACTTTTGTAGTAAATACATACTTCCTCCCGCTGGGTAAGCTGTATGAAATGCCTTTGTGCACCTTGTCCACTGTTGTTTTTTTTTTCTTCTGGCGCAAAAATGTCTCATTGAAACCTACTGGTCTCTTGCTCAATATTTTCTAAACAAGGAGGAGAGATCAACTATTCCAGTAACCTCTGCTTATATCCATCATCCACTATCCAAAAATCTTCTTGATAGTTGCCATACATAGGCTGATTTCTTTTATGATGTTGTCGATTTCTTTCATGTTGAACAAAAGTTTCTTGCTGCTCATCGTCTTCAGAAACACTTTCATCATATTCATCAAACAAAGGAAGATTTTTGTAAGTTTTCATGCGTGGTGAAGAAGAAATATGCTCTTCTTCATCTTCTGGATACTCATCATAAACAGGATGCTCATAGAAAGTTTTGGAACATTGACTTTCATAAATTTTTTTTTTGTGAGGATCTAGAAAACATGGTTGAATATCCACAAACTGATTTTCATGAGGATTTACAACAGTGACCATACTTGAAATCTCAATTACATTTGGATAATTACAATCCTTTTGAAACTCTTCATGAAATGGCTTTTTCGCAACATACAATTCGTCATATTTCAGGGCCTTTACTTGATCATGAAACCGATAAGGAAGGGCTTTTTCCATAACAAAATGACTATGTTCTATATCAATAAACAGTGATTGTATATGGCCTTCCATAAGTTGTTGGTCTTCATGAAGATCTAGACCAACGATTTAATCATCATGTTGTACAATTAAACTATTTTCAGCATCATTAATATTAAAAAACTCATTATGAAACTATTCCTCTTAAACAACAGAATTAAAAATAGAGTCATATATGAATGTGCTTGAATCTAGCTCTTCATCTGAAAAAGCATTTTCATCCTCATTGCTGCAGCAAATCTGATTGTGATTAGTTTGAAAGCCTTTTGGCCTTTCTGCTTCATCTTCATGGAGTTTGGTTTGATCTTCTTCTTGAATATGATCACGAGAGATATCATATTCTGCTTCTTTATCAGAAAACTCTTCCTCATGCTGATCATCTTTATCAATTTGAGAAATTTTTTATATTTCTTCCTCCTCTTCAAGAGAATTTGTTTGATCTTTTGGTTTTATGAATTCTATATTGCAGCAATCTTCAAAAAGGAGTTTAGTTGAATAGATCCTCTTACAATGTTGATGAAAAACTGTGTGGAAATATTTCAATAAAGGAATACTGGAATGGGGTAAAGATTTATACCAAAGTCTAGCATCTCTTTCCAATGAAAACATAAACAGTTTCATGAGGACATATTCATGATGTNTATTTCTTCCTCCTCTTCAAGAGAATTTGTTTGATCTTTTGGTTTTATGAATTCTATATTGCAGCAATCTTCAACTCTTACAATGTTGATGAAAAACTGTGTGGAAATATTTCAATAAAGGAATAGTGCAATGGGGTAAAGATTTATACCAAAGTCTAGCATCTCTTTCCAATGAAAACATAAACAGTTTCATGAGGACATCTTCATGATGTACATCCAATTCATCCATGAGCTTGTGAAATTCAAACAAGTGTTGATCAGGGTTGTCATCCACATATCCTCCAAATTTAGGAAGGACATCTTTCCAAACTTTAATGTCTGGAACAACGTTTGGAAAACCATAAACATTTGTAAAGTCCAAAGGAGAAAACCTCGCAGCAATCCGAGCAGCGAACGAATTTGACATTTTGAAACCAATGGAGTCGCCAATGAATCATGTAGAGTCTTCAAACCAAGGAGTCACCAGGTGAATGATCACAACCAATTGAATGCCTATCCCTTGTTCATCATCAAGGAATAGATCTAAACTTTTGTTGTATCCCATGGAAGATATAGACCTTCAAAACCATCCTTGACAACGACGCCATAAAATGTTGTTGCAAGAGTTGACTCCAGCCTATAATAGAGCCAAGCCTTAGCACATTTTGAATGAAATAATAATTTGTTGATTGATCAGTCATAAGAGGATTTTAGAACTAGGTCTGAAACAAGCCTTTCAATCATTTATAAATCATAAACGAAGAGGCATGACCTCGTTTGCCTAATTTAATNCCAAGCCTTAGCACATTTTGAATGAAATAATAATTTGTTGATTGATCAGTCATAAGAGGATTTTAGAACTAGGTCTGAAACAAGCCTTTCAATCATTTATAAATCATAAACGAAGAGGCATGACCTCGTTTGCCTAATTTAATTAAAATAAGGAAGATGGATAGAAGATAGGGGATGAAGAGGACTGAAATAAAGAGTCGGATATCTAATTTTGATAAGTTTAATCTTTATTTCAACAGAGGAATGACAAATAGATTCAAATACCTTCACATAAGTCTTGTCTCACTCACAGCAAGACAGAAAAACAAAAGAATTGCGCACATGTATAACTTGTAATCTAGGCAGAAACAGTCAAGCTACAGGTTTTGTTTTACTCACAGCATAAATAGAGGAAAAGTTGAACCTAACAGGCTGCCCAATAAATGACTACAGCAGAGGTATTACTAAATTAGAGCCACTACAAGCTAAATATATAAAAGAAGGAAAAAAGAATCAATGTAAAGCCAAGAAAATGATACAAGAAAAGACAGAATTACATAGTGACGAGGTATAAAATCTCTTAGCTTATGTTCTATATTTGCTTAAAGGAATTAGCATTACAAACCCAGCCCCCAAAAAGGCTCTCGGGCTATTTTCCCCCTCCTCCTTGATTCCAAAATGGTTATTTAAATCGCCAATACAATATTAACTATTAACCCATTACATTACAAAATCTTTTTTCCATAAAATCCTATCAATAATCTAAAAGAAATCTTGATTTGTTGCGAGAAATATGGAAACGATTTGAATATTGATTTCTTGCCAGAAAATCTGGAAATGATTTGAATATTGATTTCTTTCCAGAAAATATGGAAATGATTCACCTTCCTGGAATTCTGTAGCTACCAAGTGCTCTGGCACCTTCTTAAATCTGAGGATAAACTTCACCGTATGTCATATTTTATTGAAGAAATATCAATCTAGTCAGCTTTTGTCTTCGAGGAATAAGTTTGACCATTATTGCAATCTTTCAAATTAATAGCTTTGACAAGTGGCATATCTGATTCATGAATGATCTCTTTGTATGATCATATTTAATGCAGAGTCTCACTGCCTCACAAACTGTTTGGAGGTCATTGTAACGAAAATGCCTGAGTGAAGGATCAACCAAGGCCACTCAGTAATTTCTTCCAAATCCAAAACTTTGTTGTCGTTCGCTGGAAAAAACGCCCAAAATTCCCTGTTGTAAAAACAATAAATTTCCCCGAATCCAGATTGCAGCTTCATAACCTCCTACACACACCTGGAACAAAAATGATCATTGTGGGTGCATCTTGACAATTGTATGCACAACGTTGCTCATTTTCCACCCGTGCACGAATACTCAAAAGCTCGGCTTCTGCGTTTTTCTTTGACATATGGAACTCTACCCATCGGTGTTGATACATATGATTGGAACCCTGACTTTGGGCCTTCGGGCTTCGGGGGAAAGGAGGAGTAGAAATTGAAATTCCTTCGGTGGTCAAACTCCCAAAGTGGAGCATGCCTCTCGGAACAGTGAGCAAGATGGAAATTAGTGCAAGGAAACTTGACTTTGGACCTTTTGGGGCGTGATTAAACTTTGCGCAGGTTGGAAGGCCCGATGTACCTGACAGGAATCTATCTGGCGATGATGTAAAAAATTTCCATAATAACCATGCATAAGGTTTTGACAAGGCAATTGAAAAGAGTTTCAACAATGTAACATTCGTTGTTTGTAATGATGAATGGAGTTGGGCTAATTTTTTCTGAGCAGACACGATACTCTCCATGTTTGTTTGATCAGAACCAGATTTTGAAACCTTAATCTTTTTGTACTTATCTCGAATGCTTGGTTTCCTTTTCATCAAATGGGAAATACGGTAGCCATGAAAAGCATCACAAACAGAGTGTGTTTATCCCTACTCCATGTAAATTACGACGAGCTTGATAAAGAATACTATGGTGGTTTTCAATGGCTTTTTCCATGCTTAAAATTTCTGCTATGAAGATTTCAACACTTTCTTTGCCCTCTGAAGCCTTCACGCACCTATGAAAACTAACATTTGGAGGCATTCACTCTTTAAAAAAGACACCTGTGTGTTTTGTGGCAGTCGATTTTATGGCTTTGATGGTTTGGCTTGGGCTCTGGCAGGTCGATGATGATTGTGGTGTTTGGTACATAAAGATTGGGCTTCTTTTGCTAATTCTGGCAATGGCACCTATTTTACTCGACATTGTTGATGCTCGGATAGATGGTGCATTTGCATTATATTTTAAAACCCATGGGAATTATCCCACATGCAACAACAAAATTGATTTTGAATTGCTTATATTCATCAGTGTGAATAGGTGACATCAACGCGTATTGCTCTCCTTTTGGGCCTCTTTCGTGAGTTCCTCCTTTATATGGTTTGATACGTGGTGCTTGGGCGCTCAGTATCCGCTGACATTTGTAATATTGTGGGTGCTTGGCTCGGTGCTTTGATTGGAGATTGGGCCCGTGGGGTAATTGGCCCAATAATTTTGCAGGAAAAAGATTTGGTGGCGATAGGTTTGGATAAACCTTCTTATTTTTAGTTTAATTATTTTTAAGTACTAAAAGATTATATAAAATAATTTTAAAACAATATAGTATATATATATAATTTTATAGAACTGTAGCTTGCTTTAACATAACAAATGCCACATGACATTTTAAGACCCTTTTCGAAGATTGAGCAATTGTGGAAAAGGAAAGATGAGAGGGCCTTGGAAAATATGATGCTAAAGATTTGAGATTTTGACCATTTATGATGGAAAGATTTGAGATTCTGACCAATGGTGGAGATCAGAAAAAGTGGCGAAATCTTTAGAGAATTATTAGCGAAAAATCTTATGCTCGACGAAGCAAGGATAAAAATCTAGCACAACCGACCTAAATTTTGGCGAGGGACACAAAGTTTAGAAATTTCAATATATGTTCCAATAGAAGACATAAGTTTTAAATTTTGTAGAAGAAACAAGTTGTCAGGATTGTAAAAGAAGCAAAGTGGAGATAAATATTCAACGCAGGAGGCACATATGCAACTATTTGAAGATTCGAAGATTCCATTATCATAGTTGGAGTTCATGGAGCCACATCTCTAAGAATTCTTGTATGAACTTACATTGGAGCCCTAGAAGAAAGTAGTATAGCCCAAGGGATTTCCATGCAAAGAAGGGGGTACACTTCCTCAGGTTGCGCACGTTATGGGGAAAGAGAGTTTGTTGGTTGAAATTGTTGTGGGGATCAACAAATTGTGAAATTTGTTACAGCTAGAAAACCTGCAACCTCATCTATGATACTTCCTAGTTGTTTTGTGTTGGATCCCTAGAGGGAAGTGGTACAACTTGTTAGCACTCTGTAAACTCATTCGGCTAAGGAAACAAATGACAGAGGCAACCTACAAACCAACTTTAAGGCTGTAAACTAGCATTTCTGACCTAGAGAGGGCTCTCTCTAAGACTTCGTCTCTGTATGGGTTATGGATTTGAAACTGTCAACTAGATTTAACACTTTTGTACAATATTTATGGTTCTATTGGCAAGAGACGCAAGACCTTGGGCCATGGAGTCAGTTTTAGAAAACAAGAGAAACAAATGACTAGGTGACTAAACTTGAGAGGATAAATGCTAAGTAGGCAACGGTCTTTCAATTCAAAATCGTCGTGTGGGGCGAGAGAAAAAACACACGAAGCAACTCAGAGCACCACTAGCGATGAATTATGAGTTCACTTGGAAGAAAACACAGTCGTCTAAATGGAGAAATCTAGAGCACCGCGTAATGAATTCTAGATTTGAATAACATTCTGATTTAGACAAAATATAGATATGAATATAAAGAACAAAGGAAACGCATACATAAAGAGATATTACAATACATCAAATAGCTACCATTAGAATCTTTTCGTCAAAGTTTCAGGACCTTTTCATTAAACTTCAATCGAGTTTGGAAATCTACATTCAGCAGTCATTGTCTACATTACTTTTCCAACCAACCTGGCTTACATTGAAAAGACGAAATATATAGACAAGGGTGTTCCACTCAAGCTACCCTGCCCTCTAACTATTATCCCTAGAAATCAGGGTCTGACTATTCTCTGGTAGATGACTCTTTGTATGGCGCTTTACTAAAAATAGAAACTGATTGTACTGAATCGTACAATAACCGACATGTTTCCCATGACAATTTGGTCATCAAAAAGATTTTGTCATTAAGGAGTGATGTGTTGATGATTTCCTTCGACAGGCTATCTGGATGATCAAGTTCTCTATCAGACTCTTACCCCCATCATAACGGACTCGATCTCTGCCACGCGATCATTTGTTGGTGTGTGCATGTGGCGAATAACCCCGGGTTGTCGCAGGTGTTTCCAAGATGACAACGCCAGTGAGGGGGCAATGCATTTCTTCAAGTTGTCGTGTGTCCAACATAAACTTGCCCTTGGTAATAGGTGGGCCTTCATCATTTCGCATCGTGTACTTGTCACGCGGGTACCTATCAAAGTCCATACTTCCTGGCAGGAAACAAGACACGGAGAGAAAAATCTGCGCCACGTTGAGAAAACAAAAATGGAATTGGTCAGTTATGCCTCTGGCCTCGTCTGCAGTTTTGATATCCGAAGTGTTCTCCTGAGAGACCAGTTGCGCCTTTTCATATTTATCGCTTGTGTTTGAGAAACCGCATTCCCTTTCAGCCTCTTCTATGCACTGGTTAGAGCCACGTGGACATTTTCCATGGTCGGTCCACATTCCTTGAAGTGATTTGAAATTCTCTCTCCTGACATCCTATGTGCTTTGCGCAACTGTATGATTGTGTCTTGCGCTTCCTCGAGCTTCCTCTTGAGCCATGTCGTGTTTCCCTCTCGTCCTTGTGATGCTAATGCCTTGAGGGTCTTTTCTGCTAACCGTTGTCTTAGCTCTTTGTTCTCCTGGTACAACTTAGCAATGGCGAGCTGCTCTTGCTTTATCTACTGCGATGGTTCACAAATATATGTGCCTTCAATGTCTGACCTTCTCCATAATTCGCAGGTTTCTCGACTTGGACCTTCGACATGTTCTAGCCGAATGGCATGCATGAGTAATTTTTCAGCGGCTGACTTTGTGCATGGCTTGCTCAGGGCTTGGGCCTCCCCAGTGTCTTTATTCTTCCTTGGCCTGCCCCTTTTTCGGGGTATTGGATGTTGGGGGATAGGGATTCCAATGTCTTCCCTTCTTCTGCCTCTGCATGGTGAGATGTTACTTTTCCTGTTGGTAGAGGAAAATCTCCCTTGGGGTCCCTGGGGATGTCGGCTGTGAGTAGAAATGAATCCTTGTTTTTTCCCAATATTCACAACTCCTCAACTATCAACAATTTGATTAGTGAGACATGAGATAGTTTCTTCTTCGACTGGTTTTCTTCAGCCCAGACGTTGTCTTCCATTTCTCGGAGGTTTTGGTTCAAGAAGAAAGGTAGATTTAATGGTCTCCTTCCCATGAAATGCATCAACAATCTGATGTGATGTGGGTGTATTCTGTCAAACCTTCCTTCACGGGTGAAATATTTCCTAATCGCCCTCAGGAGCTCCTGTAGATATCGACTTGGAATTCCCGCTTCGACTTTCCCTTTTAAACAATCTGGTTTGATAAATTCCTCGTAGCATAGCACATCCAAAGGCATTCCTTTAGACCACCTTTCATCGTGTGAAGGGAATCTATTGCAGCGGATGGAGTTTCCTATGTCACCTGGAATGTATTTCCTGCAATTACTGCACGGAGCCCGTTGAAACTGAGCGCAAACTTTTCCGCCAGTTTCATATTGAATCCTTGGATTTTCTTACAAAATAACATGCACCCAACCTGTTCAAAATATTCTCTGACGTTCGGATCTCCATTTACCAATGTCAAGCTTTGAGGTTCGGGCCCCACATTTCTCCCACTTTGTGCCCCTTTCCTTATGTTATGGGATGTTTCCATGGTGCAATGCGCATGAGTTCTATGAGCGCGGTGAATTTAGCATGGACCCAAAGTGGTAATATTGATTGACTCGAGTTTGTGACACAACTGATGGCAATCAACTTCCTCACAGCGAGAAACTCAGGGCTTGTGGGAAAAATTACAGACAATGCATAAACTTGGTTGGTGAATAGAATACATGCAGATCAATTGGCATTTATAATTGGATGGGCGAGAGATGGAATCATGACAGGGGGCACTGAATCCATGGTGACTAGAGGTTTCGAAGTAGGCCGAATATTTGCACAACACATCCCTGCGGTGGGTACACTTTGGAGTGTGTAAAGTACCATTGATAGGAGCTCCATAGTATATGTGATATGAGCGTCATGATTTCTCATCCTTTCTGACTTCATAATGAGATGATGATGGTCATTGCACCTGCCAACGTGACTCCTACTTAACAACTTGCCTTGACCTTTGGCACATAAAACATCCTCTTTTTGACAGGACCCGACTCTTTCGGAAAACACCTTTACCACTTGCACATGTTTTGATCCTAACGTCCCTTCCCGAATCCAAGGGCCAGTCAACCACTTGCTGACTTCGACCCATTTGTTGTTCAGTACCTAACCTCACACGCTTTGACACACAGACCATGACTCGACTAATACTGACTCTAACTAAAAAACTGATGACGTTAACACAACTTTAGGGACTGCCTGCAAATAAGGGGGTACACTTCCCTATTGGAATATTGAGAGGGGGGGTGAATTAGTATGAGAAAAATGAGTAATTTTAATCACAATATAAAACTTCCAATAATGTTCAATAGATTCTCATTAGAATTCATTGTATCATCAACACCATAATTCAATGCATAAAGATCACATAAACACAGTACACTAGAATTTTACATGGAAACCCAATGCAGGAGAAAACCACGGAATGATTTTCTTATTTATCAAAGAGTACATTCATTGGAAGAACCAACTTCCTATTTCTCCAGCTACAACTGGAAGGAGACTTCAACCCCCTATTTACATGATGCAACCTGAAGGAATCTCAAACTCCCTAATTTACCAGCTCCAACCGAAAGAAGGCTACAACCCCCTTTCCTTGCCCCGTCCAACCACCTTGAAATATAAATAGATCAATTTGTCACTACCTTTGTCACTATAAATGATTACTTGTTGATGTTGTTGTTTCTAATACTTGTGTTGTTGTTATTGAGTTTGATATCTCATCAAGACTGAAACCACACATACCTCATACCAAGATCCATAAGAGAGTTCTCCAAATCAAATGCTTATGAATCACTAAGATATATTTGTTCATGATTTCTTCAGAAAACACACCCTAACATACACAGGAAGAAAAACATGCAACCTATAGTTGACCTGGGTTTTAGATCTCTGGTCTTCAACAATTTTCCTTCACAGGTCTGCAACCCATACACTGCCTGCTCACAGATGTCCGCACTTTTCCCTACTAAAGCCTGCGAATATCCACGTTTTTCCTCATGAAACTCACAGATTTACACCAAGAAACTGGATCTGTAACTTTTTCTTTGTACGTTCGGCTCCTGCAAACTTCTTCCTTCACTGGACTTTGTTGACTTCAACTTATTAGCTTCATATATACTAATTAGTATTCATAGAAGTGATCTTCCAATTGACTATTCTTTATGTTTTAATGAGGATCTCATGATGACATGCAACTGACATGCAACTTGTTAACTTATGTTTACAGTTACTTTACCTTGGCATGCAACTTGTTAACTTTTTGTTCAAGAGTCGACATCAATGACAACCAATCTTTCAACAACTAATTTTTCAATAATATCCCTCTTTGGCATTGATGGCAACACTTAGACATGGTTGATGGACACTCATGCTCATGTTGTCTCCCCCTATCTTCATGCCTCTTCTCTTCATTTACATGTCTCTGCTTTTCTCTCCCCCTTTGGAATCAATGGCAAAGGGCGACCTCTCCTTGGGGACACTAGTAACATAGTTACCAACTTAATGAGAATGGTGACCTCAAAATGATAACTCTAACCCTTAAAACCCATATTTTTGCATAAAAAACATGAAAAACAACCCCCAAATCAAAAAGTGGTGCTAGCGGTAGCACCATTTTTTTTAATCGGGTCAAAATTACAACTTTTTTCAAGCATGGGCTTAAAGGATCAAATGGCTTCTCAAACAAACTTTAAAATCAATCCCCAAATCAAAAAGTGGTCCTACCAGTAGCACCATTTTTTGTAACCGAGTTATAATTACAACTTTTTCAAGCATGGGCTTAAAAGATAAAATGGTTCCTCAAAAAAACTCTAAAATCAACCCCCAAATCAAAACGTGGTGCTATTGATTACACCAATTTTTCTGACCAGGTCAAAATTACAACATTTTTCAAGCATGGTCTTAAAACATAAAATAGTTGCTTAGAAAAACCTTTAAATCAACACCTAAATAAAAACATGACGCTACTTACAGCAAAATGTTTTTTCTAAACATTAAAATTACAGCGAATTACGACCTAATTCAAAATGTGGCCTTGACAAGAAATCCCTACACAAATAAAAAAACCCAAAATTAGATCCTAATTGGTCACTTGAAAAATTATTTACCAACTTTTTTTTTTTTCTT
>SNQJ01S0004031.1:302243-314070 GCA_010110895.2 Picea sitchensis | reverse complement strand
TACACCCATTGAGAAGACCAGGCTTAGAGTTATTAGGGTGAACCGAGCTCTTTGGAAAGGTGGATGAACACGAGACTTGTCACAAACTTGATCACAGGAGTGATCACAGAGTTCATCGCATAACCCATTGTAGATTTGGTCACAAATTTTTTAAGAAGTCTTGGAGAGAATTCTTGGGTTCCTTGGACGAACCCTTTTCAAGTAGAGTGAAGATACTTGGAGGGCCATCAATGGTTGGGTTACATGTAGATGGAAGTGACACCGAGAAGGATCCTAAGGAAGCATAATGAACGATCTACTTTTTATATTGGAGATGGTTGTCGAGTGGATGATAGAAAAAATGTGTAATCATGATGAGAAGGTTGAGTAGATGAAGACTGAGATAGGAAAGATGAAGCATGGGTTTGATGAAGTCATCCGAGAGTGCCAAGTAACCACAAACTTTATTACTGGAACCTTAACTAACGATATTCATGATAAAATCGACGCAATAGAGGATGCACTTTCCTCAGTCACAGAGAAGTTGAAGGACCAAGATGACACCATCACATTATCGAAACGAGATTTGTCCAATGGACAAAGCTTTGTTTTCATGCTGACGAGGATCAAGATAAAGGAACCCGAACCATACGATGATACTCACAACACTAAGTTACTTGGAAACTTCTATTGGGAGATTGAGCAATGTTAGAGAATAATCCTAACTTGACTTGGTGTATTACTTTTCTTAGAAACCTAGACCTTGGTTAATGCATTCCAATGCATTTTTCCTCACTTGATTTAACTTTCCAGAGAGGGTAGGAGACACATTCCTTGATTTTAGGGAGTTTTCCTTAATTTTGGGGAGTTAACTTTGAGTTCTTTAGTTAGAAATCCACTTAATAACTCATTTCCAACCTCCGTGCAAAGTTTAAACACCTAAAGGAAGGAGAGTGCACTTCCTCCTTAAATCAAGGAAATTGTCCCTTGATTTTAGGGATTTACCCCTTTCTTTAGTAAACTTGCATGTTTTTCATGTCAGTTATGGATAAATCACATTTTTTAGCCTATCATACTCATTTTAGGTGCGGGTTAACTATTTTAGAGGTTTAGGCATGTGCTTTAGCTATTTTCACACTGATTTTAGTGGCAGTTGCTATTATTAGTGACAAGATCAATTCCTCTCTACATATTGGATTGATCTCATTGCAATTTCGAATTATTGTGAATATATTCATTCTTGTGGAGTAAATTATTCTCTATCTCTCTCTTCTTTGTTTATTTTCAAATTCATTAGATTAGTATTATTTTTCTCATCGAATTCTAGATCTCTCGGGTCTCAAAATTTTACATGGTATCAAAGCCTTAGGGAATCTGAGGGAGAGGTATACTAGTTTTATTTGCAGGTAAAAGATCATCAAAGGAGGCATCAAAATAAATGGATCAACACCTTCAGCCCAATCATGTTGTACTAAATCCATTCAACTACTTTGAATGGAAAGATGAGATCATTCTTGCTCTCTGAAGCAAATGTGTCTATCGGATAACTATGGCAATGGAAGTAGAGCCTGATTCTGTCGATGAGAAAAATGACTTTCTCAATAGACAAGATATGGCCATAGGATTTATCTACTTGTCTATTTCTCCATAAATTCTCCACCAAGTATATGATGTCTCACAAGATTCAATTCCAAATGAATTATGGACCAGATTGGAGGTTTTATTCGAGAATAAAGAAGATTGTGAAGATTTCATGCATGAGATTGGAAATATAGAGCTAGAAGAGAAACCATCAGAAGATCAAGCCTCTTATTCTGAAGAGTCTTCTACCGAAGTATCTGCACAAATTTGTATTCCATTAATTGCAGATGGTTTCTACTCCATTTCATATTTGTTTTATGAAGTTCATGTGGAAGATATATTGCATGCATCTCAAGATTCACATGCAGACACTTTTCCATGTTCCATGCATGCATCTCAGGAGACAAAAAGGGAGCCGTGCACATAAGACTCAATTATGGTATTTTCTAAAAAAAAATTGCAGAAACAAATTGGATATTTGAATTCCTCTTGGAAAATAATCCAATTTCAAAAAAACAATCGTCCAAAATGGAGTTTGAGAAGTGAAGTTATGATCACTTTAAAATCAACAAAATTTTAGCGTTTTTTTTCCGGAAACGGCCGTACGTATTTCAAAATTTCATCCAAACTTTACTTGGATCTTCTTCATTACAAGAAGAGAAAGTGGATATGTGTGGAAATCTCAATGGTGCATCTACTTCATCAGATCCGTGCAAACATCTACATCTTCAACAAAATCTTCAACGATCACAAACTTGCACAGTTGTGAGGTCTTCTTGGAGTGAAGAATACAGTTTCTTAGCAACTGCTTTATGTTCCTTCTCAGTTTACTTAGTGTTTTTTAAGTCCTCTTTTTGGGGGGGGTTCCCATGAGGTTTTCCCTCTTTCCTCATTTTATGAGGGGTTATTTATTGTATTGAGTACCTAAACTAGCCTAGTAGTTGGGACTCACATTTTCTTATTATGTCACTACAATTAGGCTTAAGGGGGGGTGTTAGAGCATAATCCTAACTTCCCTTGGTGATTTACTTGATTTGACTTTCCATAGAGGGTAGGAGACACCTTCCTTGATTTTAGGGATTTTCCTTAAGTTTAGGGAGTTAACTTTGATTTCTTTAGTTAGAACTCCACATAATAACTCATTTCCAACCTCCATGCAAAGTTTAAACACCTAAAGGAAGGAGAGTGCACTTCCTCCTTAAATCAAAGAAATTGTCTCTTGATTTTGGGGATTTACCCCTTTCTTTAGTAAACTTGCATGTTTTGCATGTTAGTTATGGACAAATCGCACTTTTTATCCTATCATACTCATGTTAGGTGTGGGTTAACTATTTTAGAGGTTTAGTAATGTGCTTTAGCTATTTTTACATTGTTTTTAGTGGCAATTGCTATTATTAGTGACAAGATCAATTCCGCTCTACATATTGGATTGATCTCACTATAATTTCCAATTATTGTGAATACATTCATTCTTGTCAAGTAAATTCTTCTTTGTCTCTCTCTTTGTTTATTTGCAAATTCATTGGATTAGTATTTTTTTTTCTCATCGAATTCTATATCTCTCGGGTCTCGAAATTTTACAAGCAGTACTTGGAGCAATTGAACAGAGGTTTGAACAAAGCCAAGGTGAACGTTGTTGTGATTTTCTTGACAAGAAACATTAAGCTCTGGTGGAGGAACCAGGTGGAAGACTTGGTAGCTGGGATATTCATCGAGAAGTTAAAAAACTGGGCAGAGATGAAGGAAACCTTGAAGGCATAGTTTGGTCCAGAAAAACAAGAGTGGATCACAAGAAAGATGTCGTTGTCTCTCAAGCACGTTGGTAAGATCCAAGTCTACATGAAGGATTTCATAGGGCTCATGTTGGATATCAAAGACATGTTGTAAGAAGACATAATTTTTCACTTCATGAATGCTCTATATCCATGGGCACAGAGTGAATTGTGACACCATCATGTGTAGCCTCTTATGAAAACCATCACGGCAGCAAATAAACCGTTTGAATTTATGGGTGAACCCAAAACAGGTCCTAGGAACAATGAGGACACCCAAGGTGAGAAGCAATGGAAAGGGAAGAGGAAGAGGAAGAAAAAATGAAATATGAATACATCTAAGGGTGGTGAGGATAATGCCAAGAAAATAGATGTAGTGAAAGAGAAAAAGTTGATTTCATGTTGGATTTGTGCCAAAATTATGCAAAGAATTGTTCCTTGAAACAAATTTGAATTCTTTAGAGAAGGCGAACAACCCATATGTTGGGATCTTACAGGTCTCAAACATTGTCATGGAAGGTGAATCTATGAAGATCCAAGAGAAATATGAGACAAAAATTTACTATGTACGAGTCGAATTCAATGAGAAATCAATGACAATCATGATGGACATTGGAGAAACTCATAACTTATTGAGAGAGGATATGGTGCGGAGGATTGGGATGCAACTTGAACCAATAGAAAAAACATTAAATATAGTCAACATAGGTTTAGAGATGGTCATTGGTGTAGATACAGATATCTTGTTGAAGCTTGGTGACTAGTGCAGAAAGAAGAGTTTCACCATTGTTCCTATCGGTGATTTCAAAGTTGTGTTGGGACAAGATTTCATGAGGAAGGAAAATATTTATCCTATTCCTCAAATGAACAGTTTGGACATTTTCTAAAGGTAGACTCCATGTTTGATTCCTACCATAAGGAGGAAGGAAAGGGGTACATGGATGTCCTCCTTGCAGATAGTTGTTGTGGATAGCCTAAGCAGACAACCTTTTGGGGGAGAACTTGGACAATGTGAGGTGATTGTTGGACAATCTAATGCAAAGAACAGAAAGAGACTTGTGTCGATGGAACAAAGGATTGTCGATGTTGTTGGGCAGTTGGTTTGGACAGTTGGTTGTCATTGATGTCAACCCTTAGAGAATCATCTTGGAGATTTATTTCAACCTTTAGATTGATGTCAACCCTTGGAGAGGTCCAGAGATGTTGGACAGTTGATTGAAATTTGTATGATCATGATTGATGATGAGTTCATTGGGTACATTCGATGAAGTCTATATGTAGCCCAAGAGGTTTGGTTATGGGACCAAGATTTTATGGAGGAATAATGAAATGAAGGACAATGAAATTGCAGGTAAGAATATCATATATGGATAATACACATCATGCCATTTCTGGTGATAGGTGGTACACCATGTGGATCCTCACAGTTGAGGAGTTATGGCCTTATGAAGATTGAAGCCCCAAAGAATGTTCAAGAATCCCCTGGTTGGTTACAAGTCAATGAATGAAAGGGTAAAGAGGTTGTAACATGAAAATTCAAGAAGCCGTAAAGTTAAGGAAAGTGGTCCCAAAGTTAAGGAAAGAGGTTATATAGAAAAAGTATAAATACACCTCAAGAAGTCTCTTATAAGTACATTACATATACACACAAGTTCATTGAATATATATCTAATTGATCAAGTGATTCTTATCTGAGGTAACCAAGGAAATATCAGGCACTTTTCAAAGGGAATATGAAGTAAATAAGGTCGGAATTCCAAGGGAGGATGAAGTCTTGTGAGGATGTGTTCTAAGGTATGTTATTTACAAGTCATTTTACTATTTTTGCTATAACCTTTCTTATCGATGGATTCATATAGTGAAACTTGTAGGATACTGAGAAGACATATCAAGGTACTTTTGGTAGAAATTCCAGCTTCCATGTCATTGTATTTTGGGAGATACACTCTGTGGAAGATATGTTTTTTGGTCAGTCCTGGAACTAGTCTCAAATAGGTGTTCCGGGTAAAACAGTCATAACTTATTCATAGAAGATCCAAATTCAGTGAGACTAGATTAATTGGATATTTTACAGTCCTTAGTACATTGTGTGTGATTTTCATATCTTGATATTAAATATTCCACATGTGGAATTCTCTACAAGGTTGCTCTCTAGAATAATCCAGAATTCAACAAGGTATACCATTTTTCTATAAATCCTTTTCTGGGATGTTCCAAGCAGTGAAACTTGTAGGAATTGTAGAGAAGATACTAAAGAATATTGGGTATAAGTTTCAAACCCTTATTCATCACAGGTATAGAGTTATGCTTTTTTAAATTTAGTGTTTGTGACTAATCCAAAAACTAGTCCCATGAGACTAAGGTAATGTTTGATGAAGATGTTATTCTCTTTTTGCCGAAGTTGAAGAAGGTATGCATGTATGTGATCACATACACCAGGTCTATTACATAGTTACAGTTATGTTTATATGCATGTTTTTAGGGTTACATGTTGATGATGTTATGGTGTATGGCATGATTGAGACATATCATGAGTGATATGGTATATGGTTGAGGCACATGGTTTGTGGAGCATGTTTGATATTGGGAACATTGTTTGAGATACTATTTGGTATATGTATGAGACACTTTTTGGTGATATATATACATTCTTGGTACACATTTGGCACATATTATTGGCATATGGTTGATGCACATTTCATGGTACATGGTATATGGTCATGGTTGATGTATATGGTTGGTACATGGTATGGTGTTGATGTACATGGTTGGTACATGGTATGGTGTTGATGTACATGGTTGGTACATGGTATGGTGTTGATATACATAGTTGATGCACATGGTTGGTACATGGTATGGTGTTGATGTACATGGTTGATGTACATGGTTGGTACATGGTATGGTGTTGATGATGTACATGGCTTGTACATGGTTGATGGTACAGGTTGTGGTACAGGTTGATGCATGGTTGATGCATGGTACAGGTTTGGTACATGGTATGGTACATGCACATATCTCGTGATGGTATGTCGGTGATCTTGTTGCATGCTTGGTAGAGGCGTGTGTTGTTGATGTTGAGCATATGGTTTGAGATATAATCTTGGTGATATTGGTATGAGTTGCATACACATGAGATTGGATTTGGTTTCGTGCATGAGACAACAACAAGTTGAATAGGTTGATGTGACAGTGACAGTGACAATGATGGTGACAACGACAGTGGACGTGAAAGAGTTTGTGGCAGTGATAGTGGAAGAGTCTATGATAGCTGGTCTACATTTATATTTCAGGGCGGAAGAATGGGGAAAGGAAATGGGGTTGTATCCTCCTTCCAGTTGGAGATGGAGAATCAGGGAGTTGGAGCTTCCTTTAGGTTGGAGCCTGAGAACTAGGTGGTTGTAGCCACCTTCTGATTGGAGTCAGAGAACCCAAGGGGTTGTAGCCTCCTTCTAGTTGGAGCCAGAGAATTCAGAGAGTTGTATATTCCTTCAGGTTGGAGCCTAAGAATAGGGGGTTGGATCTTCATGTCAGTTGCAGCTGGAGAATTTGGAAGTTGGCACTTCCTATGAATGAATTTTTGATATATATAAGAAAGCATTATGTGGTTTTCTCCCATTTGGGTTTCCACGTAAATACTGGTGTATTTTGTTCTTAATGTGATGTTGATGTGATGTTTCTTATGTTTACATGTTTCTGATATATATGATTGGATGCATTAATAGATGATACATTGATGATAAATTGTTGAATATTGTTGGTAAAGATAAAGAATATATATTGTGGTTAAAAGTGGTATAATTTCTCATTACAGATTCACCCCCCCCTCTCGTTAATCTAACAGATGTTGAATATATAGTTGGAGATATAGCTAAGATAGTGGATGGCTTGTATTATTTATGTTTGAAGGTTAATGAATTGTAGCGAAGATCAAAGGAAGTCACAAATATGAGGATGCCATAGCAGTTCATTGAACAGGAGTATAACCCATCTGTGAACTTGGACGCGGTGAATGGTTTTATGACCCTGAGATAGAATGACTCGTTGAGGAGTGAAAATGTAGAATTAGTTCAAGTGTACCTCTACTTATGTATATAACACATAAGTACAATGACTCTCCATTGATCACATTGGGACAGATTGAAGATGAGGAAGATGGCCCAACTAGCCATCCCCCTTCACCTTCAAACTAGACAGTAGCACATTGGCTCGCTGTCTCAGTGGGAGACAATGAGGAATTTGGGGCTCCTTGAGGAGGTTCCTTGGTGAAGTCTATTGGGAACAAAGTTGTGTGACTTGACAGATTGGGGAAAATGAGGAGTTGTAAACGTGACAAGTTTTTTGATCCGGATTTTATGAGAAGAACGAAATGACTACATATTATTAGCAGGTGCTTAACAAAAAATAACAGAGATATGGTAAAATTGGTTTTCTATTCAATAAGGAAATAAGTTGAAACTGTAAAATGCAGCGGAAACAAGCTTGTTGGAATGGTGGTGGCTTATCTCTGAGAAGAGATGTGACGGTCGTGCTCATTTGCAAGAAGATGATTGCAATGAGGCTCTGAAGGTATTTTTACAATAAACAAGAATGCAAAAAACCCTAGACATCCAAAAACATAACCCTATTAGATAAAGCGCAAAAATTCATGTGGGCCTCGTTTGGGTAAGTTAGTACATTAACTTCCCGGGGTCGTAACTTTTGCATATGATCTCTGTTTTAGGAGTATGATAGCCCGTTGGAAAGGTATCATCAAGGAGATTAATTTGGGGTATTAATTGTGCCTTTGGCTTATGTTGAAAAGTTCGATCCCGAAAAACCTTCATTTAGGCCCTCAAAATGGCCCCGAAAGTTAAAACTGCTAAAAATAGTAAATTGCCAAAATTGTCAGAAAATTGTTTTGAGCCAGTTGGAAAAGGTGGGTGGCCACCGATATCCACATGGATTAATACTCCATCCTTAGGAAGAAATGGTCTCCATTTCTTTGAGTTCCCCCATCAGATGAGGAAATTTATGTTGAATTTGGCCCCAGGTGAGCCACTTGCCTTGATGCAGGAGTTACCCTGCTTTGACGACTCGATAAAGTTGGATCCTTTGTTGTCGAGTGCCCTTGATCTGTGTGTCCACAATATTATCATTGGATTCCTATTGTATGCAGTCGGGGTTGATCTATGTTGGTGTCAGTTTCTCTACTACGTCTAAGATGTCCAATAATGGTGGGAAACAAGGGCGAAGGAGATCCACGTTGAACACTGGGTGCAGGCCAAGGAAAGGAGGAATGTTGAGCTCAAAATCATTATCTCCCACAGCCTTGGTGATGGTGTACAGCCCATAACAGAGTGGGTGAATCTTCTGACGGGGTCCTATAATGTGTTCTTTCTACAAGTGCAACCAAACTTTGTCACCCACCTGAAACTTATGTGGCACCTGATGTTGATCATGGCGTTTCTTGTACTTGTCATTGGACTTCTGCAGGATATCCTGAACCTATTGGCAGATGTGATGGATCTTCTCAATGAACCGGGTGGATTTGTCAGCTTCAGTTGGAGCAGGATATGAGTCAGTCGAGGTAACTACAAGGGAAAGTGAAACATCTATGGGACCCAATGGTTGGAATCTCAACCCCACGTGAAAGGGGTTGTGGCCAATTGAGCTATGCAAGGCTCGGTTGTAGCTATGTTGGACATAGGGAAGGATCTCATCCCATGTGCGAGGGTGCTTTGAATTATACATGCGAAGGATATGCACAATCATTCGATTGACGAAATCGATTTGGCCATCTGTCTGGGGGTGGAAGGTTGTGGATTTGGTGAGCTTGGTGTCTAGCAGTGACCAGAGGATCGACTAGAATGTGCTAAGAAATCAGCTGTCCCGATTTGAGACAATGGTTTGTGGGATTCCAAAATGTACCCAGACTCGTTCAAAGAAGGGCTTGGCAGTGGCCTCTACAGTGATGTTCTTCTAGCATGCAACCAGAATCGCCATCTTAGAAAAGTGATCAACAACCACAAAAACACAGTCATTTCCTCGCTTGGTGGAAGGGAGGCTTGACATGTAGTCCATTGAGATGGATTCCCATGGCCTATCAGGAGTAGGAAGAGGGGTGTACAGGCCCTGTTTCTTAGTAGTCAGTTTGGCAATAGCACAGGCAATGTAGGACCTGATATACTTGTTGACCTCTTGTCGAAGTTTTGGCCAATAGAAAAAAATTTGTAGCATCGTCGTTGTCTTTTTTATGTCGAAGTGTCCCGTCACCCGACTGTAGTGGGCTTCCCAGATCATCTTTGCTCACTTGCTTGATGGAACATAGATATGGCCCAGACGACACAACAACCCATCCTGAAGATGGAAATTATCGACAACTGTGTTTGCACCCAACATTTGGTAGGTGGTGGCAAAGTCTGGGTCTATCTCATAGAGTTGGGTCCATCTAGAGGTCTCATGGACGCAGGAGTCTAGCACCATTGTGAGTGTCGTGACTGGTGGTCTGTTGAGGCAATCAGTGACACGATTGGTGCTTCTTGTTTTATACTTGATGTTGAGGTGGAATTTTTGCAAGTATGTGGACCAATTTTTATGGCGATCATTCTGCAATTTTCCTTGTGTCTGCATGAACTGCGATGGCTTATGATCATTGTGAATGACTATCTCCTTACCAAGAATGTAATGTCTCCACTGGTGGAAGGATTGCATAATGGAGTACATTTATTTGTCGTAAGTAGGGTACTTACAGACAACATATGACAGTGTCTCACTATGATAGGCCATGGGGTGGCCATACTGAGTGAGAATGATGCCCACCGCATAGTCTGAAGCATATGTCTCGGTCTCAAAGGGTTTTTGCAGGTCTGGTACTGAAATTATTGGGGTTGAGCACAACCTTTGCTTCAAATCATCGAATTCTTGTTGTTGGGACTGGTCCCACACAAATTTTGCCTTACCACCACCCCTGGTTATTTGGCTAAGGGCCCATGCAATATGGGAGAATCCCAACAAGAACCTGCGGTAGAAATTGGAAAGGCCTAAGAAGCTCCAAAGCTCAGTGAGTGTGGTTGGGGCTGGCCAGTCACGGATGAATTGGATCTTGGCTAGATCCACATGTACACCATGTTGATCAATTATGTAGCCAAGGTAATGGACCATGTCTATGCTGAAGGAGCATTTTTCCAAGTTGGCATATAGCTTGTGCTGTCGCAGGGTGTGAAGAACTTGTTGAATATGCTGCAAGTGTTCAACCCAAGTCTTGTTGTAAATGAGAATGTCATCCAGATACACCACTACAAACGTATTGGTGAATGGTCGCAGGATATTGTCCATCATCCTCATGAAAGTGGTTGGAGTATTTGTCAAACCAAAGGGCATGACCAACCATTCAAAAAGGCCTTCCTTTGACTTGAAGTTTGTTTTCCATACATCTGTATGTTCTATCGGGACCTGGTGGTAGCCAGACTTAAGATCAATCTTACTGAAGTATTTGGCCCCCGTGAGTTGATCAAGGAGGTCGTCGATTCGGGGAATCGGGTACCGGTTTATGACTATGATTTTATTCAGAGCCTGGTAATCAATGCAGAGTCGCCAGGTTCCATATTTCTTCTATACCAACATGATTGGGCTCCTGCAAGGTGATGAGTTGGGACGAATGTGCCCCTTGTGGAGAAGTTCTTGGATCTATCACTTGATCTCATTATTATATAACAGAGAGCGGCGATAGACTAGCCCATTGGGAAGCGGTGCGTTGGGGGTTAGATTGATGGGGTGCTTGACCTGGCAGTGTAGAGGTACCCCGGTAGGTGAGGAGAAGATATATGAGTATTCTTCCATGACCTTATCTACTTGCTTTTGTTGTGTGGAGAGGTCGGTCGCAGAGACCTTGGATGTGGTTGTGATCTTTCTCTTATTCTGAGAGCAAATCACGAAGAAGACAAACTTCCCCGTCTGAGAGATGAGATTCCTGCATTTCTTAGCAAAGATCAAGGAAATAGCACTAGGTGGGACTACCTCGGGTATCCTGTATAATTTTCCTGTTCAAAGTAATAATAATACTATGAGGCCTAAAATCATATATAGCATGACATTTCCATAAATATGGTTGGCCCAAAAGAACATCACAAACTTCGAGAGGATCAACATCACACAATACATCTTCTTTGAAGGGCTTGATGTCATAAGACAATCAACATTGTTGGCTGACATGAAGATCAATTCCTTGGTGAGGCCATCCAATGGTGTAGGGTTGTGGGTGCAGTGTTTTCAGTACATCCAGTCGCTTGACGACCTCTGCTGAGATGAGGTTCTTCTAGCTACCGTTATCCACGATGAAGTGCAGCGGGGTGCCTTTTACCCACATCTTTGAATGGAAGAGGTGTTCTCCTTCTTCTGGCTCGTCTAGTTCACCAGGTTGGAGCTTGGTGGTAGAAACAGTGGAACTGGGTTCCGCGTCAATGATCCATATTCCCCTTTCTGGTTTTAGCTCAGATTCTGAACCCACATCTGATTCA
>SNQJ01S0004031.1:284494-295635 GCA_010110895.2 Picea sitchensis | reverse complement strand
ATATTGCAACATGTCCAAATGCTTACATCACATCCAGTCTCGATGTTGTCACATAGAGTAAATTATTAATCATCGATCTGTAGAGTCTCTGATCTGCATCCTTGAATTTATCATCTTTGTTCAATTTGCAACTAGTCTGCATGTGAGTGCTTACAGGCTTGCAATCTACCATTCCAAACTTCTTTAGCATTTATTTTATATACTTGGTCTGGGAAATGAAAATACCTTTATTTTGTTGACATATGTGGAGTCCCAAAAAGAAATACAACACACCAAGTAATGAAATTTCAAATTCATTCTACATTGCTTTAGAAAATGTTTTACTCATCGTGTCATGATCACTTCCAAAAATAATGTCATCAACATAAACTTCAATTATCAATATACTATCTTGATTTACCTTTATGTAGAGATTGTTGTTTGCATTGCCTTTCCTAGACCCTTATTGTTGTATATACCTATCCAATCTTGAATACTATGATCTGGGAGCTTGTTTGAGTCCATATAGTACCTTATTCAATCTGAAAACATAATCTTCCTTTTATGATAGTAGAAACCCTTCTGGTTGTTCGATGTAGACTTCTTCTTCTAGTTCTCTGTTTAGGAAGGCTAGTTTTACATCCATCTAATATACTTTGATTTTCTTAGAACATGCATATGCCAAGATCAGTCTGATTTCTTCCGTTCTGGAAACTGGGGCAAAATTTTCTTCAACCTGAGCATATCCCTTGCATACTAACCTTGCCTTATTCTTGGTTACCTGTCCATCCTTGTTCAGCTTGTTTCTGAATACCCATCTTGTGCCAGTCATGTTCTTATTCTTAGTCCTTGGAAAAAGTTTCCTTGTTTCATTCTTCTCTATCTAATTTAGTTCTTTGTCCATAGCTTTGAGCCAATTTTCATCAGTGTTGGTTTCTTCAAAACTATTGGAGTCAACTGTGGACAATAATGTTAGAAGTATTTTTTCTAGTGTGTGTAATGTTCTTCAGTTTTCAACTCTTGCATATATATCCCCAATGATCTGTTCTAGTGGATGATTTTTCTGCACTCACCGTGTAGGAGTTTTGGCAGATATCTGAAGATTTTGTTGGTCATCTTCCTCTTGCTCTTCTTCTGGATGCTCCTCTTCTTCTTCCGCTTCTTCTTCTACTACTACTTCTTCTTTCAAATCATGTTTTCCTTCCTTCTCTACTGAGTCTTTTATTTCTTCTTAGGGATTTCATACACTTGTTTCATCAATATATACATTGATGCTTTCCACTATTCTTTTGAGTCTTAGATTGAAACATTTGTATGCCTTTCTCTTTCTTGAGTACCCAAAAAATATTCCTTTTTCAACTTGAGAGTCAAATTTTCCAATCCTGTTGTCTTCTCTTTTGATATAGCACTTGCTTCCAAATACTCTAAAATGCTTCACATTTTCCAGTCTTCCTTTCCATAGCTCATAGGGAGTCTTATCACTATTACTTCTGAGCATTCCTCTATTCGGGATATGAACTATTGTATGTATTTCCTATGCCCAAAATATGTCACCCAACTTGGAATCTTTCAACATGGTTCTGGCAATTTCCTGTACTATTTTGTTCTTTCTTTCAACGAATATGTTTTGTTGAGGTGTCCTGGTTGCTGAGAATTTCCTTTTTATTCCATGTTCGCAACAAAAATCCATGAATTCTTTCGACGTAAACTCTCCACCATTTTATGATATCAAACATTTGATTTTCAAGTCTGTCTATGTTTCAACCATCTCTTTGTATATCTAGAAGTGTTCAAATGTCTCTAACTTCTTCTTGAGAAATCAAATTGCATTCATTCTTTTGTAGTCATTGTTATAAAAATGGGTGTGCTCGTTTCACCATAAAAAAAAATTAGCAATATTGTCACCCAACCATAGGCACAAAGGCCACCCCTGAGCACCTTAACCTTGACAGACAGAATAATTCTGGTAGCAAACCAATAGCCAACCAAGGCTAGCGCACCAAGCAAGGATAACCAAAGACCAAGAAGAAAGTCTAAACCAATAACCCAAGACAATATCACTACTGCAGCAATTGCATTTCTCCTTCACTCATGCACACTTATTGTCCTTATGCAGTCGTGAGTGAGTGAGTGACAAATGAGATATAGCTCCCTTTATTTATACTACTCCATCATAACTGACTGGGTCGATTTCTCTTCCTAGGGGATAATAACTCAATATTAATTTAATCTTTTAAGCCGACTTGTCTTATAGGGTTATTATCTAAATATTTAGGGTTTCTCTTGCTTCCCAGAATATTCTAGTCTCATCAAAGGTTACATGTGGAGGTTAATACCTCTCACAACTACCATAATATCGACACTCCCTCCTATCTAGGGAGGTATTAAAGGTAATGGTATTGAGCACAAGCATACCATTCAACCAATAGCATCTTTGTAGACACATAGGATATCTTATGATCAAATCACGAGAACCTTCATCACTTATCCAACTAGATAGTCTCCATGGAAATCAGAACAATGCCACCCAATAGAACACAATTGTGTCTATACATAGTAGTATATAACTACTATTCGATGGTACAAAACCACTCTTAGTAGCACACTTCTACTAACCAATTACACACAGTCACTACCAGTGGATCACATCCACCATAGTAGCATACAACTACTTTCCAGAGACATATAATATCTACAATAATCATATCATCTGATATCAACAATATCATGATACATACTTAGTCATCCGGGTCATTCTTCCACTCACATATGTGATATCTAGAAGAGTGTATTCCCTTAGAAAGTAACACATCAGCCATGGGCTATCTGGACTATTATTCCCAAGCATATAAGAATAATTGTCCCCGATTTCTGAGCCTAGACCATTCACCTAATAATGTCATTCCTCTGGCACTAATCATAGTGCAATCTTGAGAGAATGAGTCTTCCCTAAGGAATTCTTGTCCCTGATTATTGATCCCGGACCATTCACCTAACTAGGCCATTCCTCCGGCACTAATCACAGTGCAACCTGGAGAGAATGATTTTTCCCTAGGGAATGAATGTCCGGACCATTTCCAATGGAAATGATTGTCCTACACCAACCTCCAAAACAGACCGTTCTTCGAAACTGCTCACAACTATGAAATTTGAAAGAATGGCTGCTCAACAAGGTAGACCATTCTACTTGACCATTGCTCAGAGTGAATGCCAAGAATAATGATTTTCCTAGACCATTCCCCCACAATGGCCACAAGGGGAATCATTTTCTATGGTACATCAACAATATATCGGACCATTTTCATTACGAAAATGATTGTCCGATCTAGACCATTTTCTGAATTGGAAAATGATTGTCCTTTAGAAATATCAAACCACTTTCCGGACTGGAAAGGAACTTCCCAACCTGGACCATTTTCCAAATTGGAAAATGACTTCCCATGAATCAATAACATATCAATGCTCCCTCCCAACCTGGGGAGCCATCTCTTCCCTTTCAACTAATGGATTTATCTCCACAATCCCCACCTTTTCCCTTAAGTATGCAAACTTTATCCTGGACAAAGTCTTTGTCAAAATATCTGCTACCTGCTCATTTGTGGAGATATATTGGAGTTTCACTTCTCCTTCCTCAACTTTATCACAAATAAAGTAGTATTTGATCTCAATATGTTTCGACTGATCATGAAACACTAGGTGTTCTGATATCCTCATAAAAATTTGATTGTCATAATATATTATGGTCGAATCTGGTACTTGATCAAATAATCTAGAAATCAACTTCCTCATCCTTACTTCTTCTGTACATGCCTCACATGTTGTGATATATTATTCTTGTGTTCTATTGAGTGCGACAGCCTTGTGTTTCATGATAGCCCATGATATCATAGCATAACCCAAACCAAAACACATCCTTGAGGTACTCCTTATGTCTTGTGCACTCCCTTCCCAATCTGAATTTGTGAATCCATGAAGTTGTATATCACTGGATGAGGTGTATCTGAAACCATAGTTTAGAATCCCACGAATATATATTGGAACATTTTTTGCAGTTATCCAGTGCTCATTTCCGAGTTCCACCTGGAACAAGCTTAAAGTGTTTACAACAAAGAAAATATCTAGTCGAGTATTCACTAGACACATTAACGACCCAATCAATTTCCAATATAGGGACGGGTCTACTGGATCAGAATCTGAGTCTCTTATTTTTATTATATCTATGGTCATAGATGTGACCATGGATTTGCAATCCATCATTCCAAATTTTTGAATAATCTTCACTACATATTTTCCTTGTCCAAGGAAGATTTCACCAAGCTTCTACTATACTTCTAGTCCCGAGTAATAGTGCATGTGATCCGAAATCGGATTCAGCAGAATGTCAGGGCATAAAAATGCTCAAAAATGAAAGTGCTCGGAATCCGACGAAACCAGCACCATTGCGTCCGGCTCGTCTTCCTGATTCCGGTGGTATAATTTTTATCCCAAACGGAGTCCGTATGAAGAAGATATCGCATTATGTTCACCAAGCCAAACAGGGAAAATTTTGGGATGCTGACTGTACCTGTCCGTACAGTCCGTACAGGGCACGTGTCAGTCCGTACAGGAGACACGTGGCATGTTCGTGCGTGTGACACGTGGCGTGACCGTACCAGTGACACGTGGCAGCACCGGAAGGTGACACGTGTCAGGCAGATTTGGCACTTTTGGCACACGGTTGGGCCAATCCGAAGGTGACACATGTCACCACTGGAAGGGTGACACGTGGCATGGATGACGTCAGCAGATGACGTGGCTCGAGTGACGTGGCAGTTGAAGGAGCGTACAGAAGATGACGTGGCAATGCTTACTGGGCGTACGGCTTCCGACGTGGCGAGTTGGCGTGGCAGATGACGTGGGCGAATCGATGATGGAATAACGTTTCCACAAGTTCCTTCACGATTTTTTCAATGGATCTATTCTTCCTTTATGCTACACCGTTTTTTTGAGGATTATGAGGAATAGTTAGCTCCCACCTAATCCCTGTTGATTTGAAAAAGGCAACAAATTCCTTGGATGTGTATTCTCCTCCATTATTTGTTCTCAAAGTCTTGATTTTCTTTCTTATGAGGTTTTCTATTTCTGCTTTGAATTCTTGAATCTTGTTGAAAACTTCATCCTTTGTCTTCAAGAGATATAACCAAGTATTTTTTGAGTAATCAACTATGAAGGTTACATAATAAAGAGAACCTCCTAGATATTTAACTAGCATCAGACCACAAACATATGAATGTATTAGATATAGGATTACCTTAGATATATTATCGCTACTTGAGAATGGCTTCTTAACATTTTTACCAAGTGCACATCCTCTGCAAATTCCTTCATGTGTATATTGTAGTTTTGGTATTCCTTCCACCATTTTCTCGAGAAAAGGTAATGCTTGATAGTTAAGATGAGAATACCTTCTATGCCAAAGTTCATTGGGATTGACTTCATCAGGTTCAATAGCTTCATCATTACGTTCTAGTAGTCCGTATAATCTGCCTTCACGAGTTCCAATAAGTCTAGCATTCTCTATGCTGGAGTCTCTAGACCAAGATAATAATTCACCATCTACAAAGGATATTATATTTCCTTTGTCTTCTAGGCAAGATATAGATACAAGATTCTTTTCTAAACCATGTACATATAAGACATCACTGAAATGAACATTGTTACCTGATTCCAATTTGATGGAGTCTTGACCAATTCCTTTGACTAGATAGGTGTTCTTGTCTTCAGTTCTACTTTGTGAGATGTCTTATTTTCATTCAGATTGGAGAGTCTGCCCTAGTTTCCTATAATATGCCTCAAATCTCCATTGTCAATTATCCATGTGTCATCTTCAAGAGTTCATGTAAGAGCTGAATAGTGTAGATGATCTTCCTTTTCATTCATGATTTATGTTGACTGATAGATGGTCAAACTTTGACTTTGACCCAAAATTTCAAACTTGATGTTTTTTCTTTCCAAGAGTGCCAATAGGTGCACTGGACTAATGCACACTAGAATATCTTCTCCTTAAGTAAAGTGTTCCTTCATAAGGTGTTGGGCAAGAGGTTTTAGGGTTTGCAGCTACACCTAATAGTAACCCTAGTGGTAGTGATTTAGTAACTGCACCTACTACAAACCCTAGCAACAGTTCTTCAATGAGCTTGATAATATTATGTCTTAGCTTCCTTCTAGTGGTTAGATTGACCGAAGGACGTGTGGGCCCATAACCTGTTATAAAAATGGTTGTGCTTGTTTCACCATAGAAAATATAGAAATATTGCCACCCAACCATAGGAACAAAGGCCACCTCTAAGCACCTTAACCTTGACATAAAGAATAATTATGGTAGAAGACCAACATCCAACCAAGACTAGCACACCAAGCAAGGATAACCAAAGACCAAGCATAAAGTCCAAACCAATAACCCAAGACAAGATCACTACTACAATAGTTGTAGTTCTCCTTCACTCATGCACACTTCTTTTCCTTATGCAGTTGTGAGTGAGTGAGTGAAAAATGAGATCTAGCTCCTTTTATTTATACTGCTCCATATTAACTGACTAGGCCGACTTCTCTTCCTGAGGGATAATAAATCAATATTAATTTATTCTATTAAGATGAATTGTCTTCTAGGGTTATTATCCAAATCTTTAGGTTTCTCTTGCTTCCCAAAATATTCTAGTCTCATCAAAGGTTACATGTGGAGGTCAATACCTCTCGTAGCTACCATAATATCAACAATCATCAATCAGTAACATGAAGTATTATTCACCATTTAATCCATTTTTTCTCATTGGTCCACATAGATCAGTATGTACAATCTCTAATGGTTTTGACGTTGAGTACTCCTTTGATTTGAACTTGGTCCTGTTCTATTTTCTATGTAGACAATTCTCACATAGAGTATTCACTGGCTTTGAAATTTCGGGCATTTCTTTTACTCCTTCCTTTCTATTGATTTTGACAAGATTGTCAAAGTTCATGTGATCCATTCTTTTATGCCAAATCCAACCTTTATTTTCCTTTCCTAAGCAACAAATTTATTTTCCAATTTGATTCAAAACATATATGTTGTTCGGAGTCCTTATTGTTGTCTCCACTAACTTGCCTGATCCTTCTTTCCTAATTTCACATTTCTCTGAGTCGAACTTAAGTGTGTTTCCTTGATCGCACATTTGACTTACACTTAGCAGATTGTGTTTCATATCTTCGGCCAATAGAACATTTGTTTCCATGGCATCTTTTATTCCAAGCTTAACTATGTCTCTACCTATAATTTTAGCTGAGTGATTATTGCCAAATGAAACTGATCCATCTCTTTCTTTCTTTAGAGTTACAAACATGTTCTAGTCACCTTTCATATGCTTTGAAAAACCATTGTCAAGATACCAATCACTTTTTCTATGTTGATCTTGTAGAGAAAGCAAGCATTGATTATGCTTTCTTTTCCATATCTCTTGTGGTTCTGATATATGATGGTTAATTTTCTTCTTTGGTTCCCTGGGTGGAATAGTTAATCTGCAATTCTTCGCTATGTGTCCAAAAATTTTGCATTTGTAGCGTTCTACTTCATTGCTCAATGTGCCAAAACTATTTTGGTTTCTATTGTATGCTTCATAATATTTTATGGGATAACTATTATTTACTACCCTACATAGTTGCTTCAGTTCTTGGCATAGGCTCTATAGTTTACAACTTTATGTCCAAAATTAGCACAATTAAAACAATGACCATAAAAGAACCTTTGATACCTAGGAGTAGATGATATTCTTTGTGATGCACTCCTTCTGAATTCATCTTCTCGAGTCTTCTTTATTTATGGAATGTTCTTCTTTGGGGGCTTGCGTTCTTCCTTCTTAACATAATCTATGATATTCTATGCATAGCTTCTTTGTTCTACTTCATGTTTTGTTGTCTTCGAGCTTGATCCTTTCTCATTCTGTACTTGATTGTATCCTAGTATGGATCTTCCATTGTATGGTCTTTGATTGTTGATGATTCGATCCAATATTCTTTTGCTCTTCTTCTACATATCTTTCTTCTAAATATCTTTCCTTAAAGAGACTATTTATGCTTCCAAGCTTCCAATCATTTTCTCCTTTTCTTCTAATTGACTTCTAATTATTTCCTAAATCCTTTTGTCTTCTTCTATTTGAATTTTTATACTTGTGATCATCTTCTCAATTTCTTTAGAGTTGGAATTATGATATCCCTCTTTCATTTTTAACTCTGCCTTGAGTGAGTTGCTTTTCTTTCTTTATTTCCTGAGTTCTTCTAATGCACTGATTAGCTCTACTATGAGATTGACTTCGCCTTCTTCTTAGGAACCTTCTTCATCATCTTCAACTGCCATGAAGAGTACTCTTTCTAAATCATTGTCACTATAATTATCCTCCTCGTCTGATGAGGAACTGTCCTCCTTTGAGTAGAAACTTTTCTTGAATAATTTCCTTTTGTTTCTTCTCTTATTTCCCTTTTGATATTTATTTTCCCTTTTAGAAGCTTCTTCTTCATCACTGTATTTATTCTTATGAGGACATTTAGAATCAAAATGACCAATACCACCACAATTAAAACATTTCAATGGAATCATACCTTTATACTTGTCGGTTCATTTCTTTAATTTCCTTACGAAGTTAACCATCTCTTCATCTTCGTCTGAATCATCACTACAACTGCAACCTGGTTTTGAATTTTTCTTGTTCTTATTCTTTGTATTCTTGGATGCCTTGAAAGTTTCTTCCTTCATGAATGGGTTCTCATGTTATGTTCTCATTTCATACGATACAAATATTCCATGTAGCTCGTCCATTCTCAAAGTACTGAGATCTTCTCTTTCTTCTAGGGTTGATATTTTAGGATCAAATATCATAGGAAGAGACCTCAATACCTTTTGAAAAACCATTGATTCATCAACTTCTACTCCCAATCCCTTAATAGTGTTAACTATTTCATCAACTCACATAAGGTAGGTTTCAATGTCTTCATCTTCCTTCATCTTCAGTTGTTCAAACTTAGCTCTAGAGATTTGAAGCTTACCTCTCTTAACTTTGGAATCTCCTTCATAAATATTTTGGAGTTTATCCCAAAGATCCTTTACACTATCACATTGCATAATATTGACAAGTGTTGAATCAACTAGACTACTCAGAATGATACCTTTAGACTTTGAGTTGTTTTCACCGAGTTTCTTTCCATATATTTTTGTTGGGGGAGTGGTTGGTTTAGTATACCCATCTACTACTGATTGATAAACATCAAATCTCTATTTATGCAAAAAGTTTTTCATCATTTTATTCCAGAAGGTATAGTTATGACCATCAAACATTAGTGCTCCAACCTTAGCATATTCCATGATCTCCTTCCAAAGGCTAGACTGCTTCTTAAAGGACCTACTCTGATACCAATTGTTGGAATACTGAGAGGGGGGGTGAATCAGTATGAGCACGGTGAGTAATTTTAATAACAATATAAAACCTCCAATAGTGTTCAATAGTTTCTCATTAGAATTCAATATATCATCTACACCATAATTCAAAATGCATAAAAATCACATAAACATAGTACACTAGAATTTTACGTGGAAACCCAATGCGAGAGAAAACCATGAAATAATTTTCTTATTTATCAAAGAGTACATTCATTGGAAGCACCAACTTCCTATTTCTCCAACTACAACTGGAAGGAGGCTCCAACCCCCTATTTATAGGCTACAACATGAAGGAAGCTCCAACTCCCTAATTTACCAGCTCTAACAATAAGGAGGCTACAACCCCCTTTCCTTGCCCCGTCCAACCACCTTGAGATACAAATGTAGACTAATTTGTCACTAACTTTGTCACTGTAACGGATAACCAACTGTTGATGTTGTTTTTGATACTCCTCTTGCTGCTACTAATTTTGATATATCATCAAGACTGCAACCACACATACCTCATACCAAGATCCATAGGGGATTTCTCCAAATCAAATGCTTATGAATCACTAAGACATATATGTTCCTAATTTCTTCAGAATACACACCCTAACATACATAGAAAGGCATACCTTCAACTTGTAGTTGACCTGGGTTTTAGATCTATGATCTTCAACAATTTTTCTTCACATGTTCGAAACCCATACATTGCTTGCTCATGGATTTCCACACGTTTCCCTATGGAATCCCATGGATGTCTGCGTTTTTTCTCCTGAAACTCACGGATTTACATAAAGAACCTGGATCTGTAACTTTTTCTCTGTACGCTCAGCTCTTGAAAACTTCTTCCTTCACTGGACTTCATTGACTTTGACTTATTAGCTTCAGATCTCCTAATTAGTATTCACATAAGTGTTCTTCCAATTGACTCTTCTCTTTGTTTTAATGAGGATCTCATGATGACATGCAACTCGCATGCAACTTGTTAACTTCTATTTACAGTTACTTTAACATGCAACTTGCTAACTTATGTTTACAACTACTTGTCCCTGACATGCAACTTGCTAGTTTATTTTTACAACTACTTTATCCTGACATGCAACTTCTTAACTTCTTGTTCAAGGGTTGACATCAATGACAAGCAATCTTTCAATAATTCAATGAAAATCAATCTTTCAATAATTCAATGAAAATCAATCTTTCAATAACTAATCTTTAAACATTCCCTAGGTTGTGCATATTGAGGGGGACAAGAGATTGCAGGTTGGAATTGTTGCAAGAGTTACTGAAGTGTAAAATCATTATGTATGGATTTGGGCTAGAGTGCCTATGTATCTATGGATTTTGGGGCTAGAGGGCCTATGCATATTTATTTTAGGTTGGAGTGTCTATGTGATATTAAGTCAGAGAGCATGTATGTTGATTAATTCCCGGAGGGCCAAGAATTTTAATAGGTATGTACACTTGTATGGTGTTGTGCATTGAGGACAATGAAAAAATAAGGGGGAGGGGATGTAATATCCCCAGTTCTAATCTGCACAATTATAATGTAATTGTGAAAATATTAATTAGGCTGGTGAGTCGATATGGTTGAATAAGATAGCCCATATGAATTGATTGTTGGTTGTGGAGCCTGATTATCTTCCTGATTCAGAGGTCCTTGCTTTCAGCCGTGTTTATACCCCATGAAGTATTTACACCCCAGAAGTATGTACACTCTTCCACGTGGGGG
>SNQJ01S0004031.1:267286-280082 GCA_010110895.2 Picea sitchensis | reverse complement strand
CCAATCTTTGACATGGGGAACGGCTTTGAGGAGCGCAAAAGTAATCGTTTCTCTATTCGAAAAGTTATGGACAGAAAAATACTCTTTTAGTAGATTCAACCACTTGTCTACAGCATTTGTGTCTATCTAACCTTCAAATATAAGAATATCAAAGTTTATTTGTACCTTGAAGGGGGTGGCGCCTCCGCTCAAAGAAGATGTGTCGCCTGTTGGTAGCTGCCAAAGGATTTGCACGAAACTATCCATCATCTCATTCCTTTGTTGCGTGAGGGATTCCTCAATAAACAATTTGAAAGGATATCCTATCCCATCATCTTTCTTTTATGCTTCCATGAGAGGTCGCTTGGGTGTGCAAGAGATTTTTTCCTCAAGAGAAACAAGCTCGATACCCAACTCTTTATACTTCGACCTCGTTGGGGACATGCATTAAGATGACAAGGAGTAGACTGCTTTGATACTACTTATCTGGATTTTATGAGTAGAGAAAAATGACTACATATTATTAAAGAGGTGCTTAACACAAAATAATATAGATACAGTAAAAATGATTTTCTATTCAATAAGGAAATAAGCTGAAACTGTAAAATGCAGCAGAAACAAGCTTGTTGGAATGGTGGCGACTTATCTCTGAGAAGAGATGTGACGGTTGCGCTCATTCGCAAGAAGATGATTACAATGAGGATCTGAAGGCCTTTATACAATAAAAAATAATGCCAAAAACCCTAGACATCCAAAAACCTAACCCTAGGAGATGAAGCGCCAAAAGTCATGTGGGCCCCGTTTGGGTAAGTTAGTACATAAACTTCCCGAGGTCGTAACTTTTGCATACGATCTTTGTTTTAGGCGTATGATAGCCCGTTGGAAAGGTATCGTTGAGGAGATTCATTTTTGGGGTTAAATAATGCATTTGGATATCATTGAGAATATCTATCCCGAAAAACCTTCATTTAGGCCCTCAAAATGGCCCCGAAAGTTAAAACTGCTAAAAATAGTAAATTGCCAAAATTGTCAGAAAACTGTTTTGAGCTAGTTGAAAAAGGTGGGTGGCCACTGATATCCACCTGGATCAGTTTTGGAAAAAAAAGTGTGTTTGAATGTGAATATATGAGTTCTTGGAACAGATGCATGATGATTGGATTAACTACCCAATCAGTCGAAGTCACAAGGGGATCCAATGCATGGAAGCATGGGAAAAAGGTCGAAGTATGGAAGCAACAGTGAGGCACAACACTTCGTAGACTCACGTAACTTTCTAAGGGGGTTTTTCCTTGACAACAAAAGTTGAGGAGACAACAGTTGTTGGGTGGTGACAAGATCTGAAGATGGGGCATAAGAACCACGGATATTGTCATAGGTTGTTAAGGACAACAACAAATTGGAGTGGAGGAGGATGTAAGGTCTCCCATGACACCCACCAAGCGCACACACTTATTGGGAAGACTTGAAGACAAGTCGGGAAAGAGAACGCAATGGGAATGTGACATGTTGGGTGAACAAAGAAATGTGGGTGTGAGCAAGCGCACCTTGGGTGCACAATGATGGCGTACCCACCAAAGGGGAATACACCTTACTTTCCTTGCAACGATTGATGTAGACTTGGGTTGTGTTTGGGAAAAGGCTGGATTCTTGGGCGCACTCCCAAGGAGTGAACCCACTTTCCCTTGACATCATGGGCACATTGGAAGGGATGGATTACCCCATCAACACACCCATAGAGATTCACATCAATTAGAACAAATAAATGCACAATGAAAGGGGTGCACACCCAAGGATAGGGAACGCTGGTCCAAGAGATGCAACAGTTGATGGGGCACACAGGTTCATTTGGGTGCACCGATTCTGTGAAGGGGTGCAATGATTTGTTTGGGCATGATGGTTCACAAAGGGGAACAACACACCCAAAGGACATGATGGTGACCTTTGGAATCCATATAAGAGGAAAAGGGATCACAACCAAGGAAGGAGAATTTGAGCAAGAAGGCATAGATAGCAAGTCTGAGGAAAAGTTCTAAGGAAAGGAATAATTGTGGTAGAGTTGTGAATATGGAAAACAAGTAGCCAAGGGTGGGATGCACAGGGAGAGTTTGGGGAAGTATGAATGTAGGTATGTGGGAGGCATGGTGTGAGGAAAAACCAAAGTCCACGTTAACTTGGTGAAGTCTGCAATAGAGAAGGGACAACAAGTCTACAGTAGGGCACATGTTTGGGGCGCACCGCAGGAGGTTGCGGAAGTGGTTATGACAGAGAGTCTTGGTGTGATGAATATGTGTATGAGTGTCTTGGTGAGGTGAGGTGAGTCATGTGGCTCTGCCCAAGTTGTAAACCGATCCAGTAGTGCTCATCTTGTAAATGTTTTACAATAATAAGACTTAGTCGGGTGTTAGTCACATTTTGTGTTGCCTGCACTATTTATGTGTGTGTCTCTTGTTTGTTTCACAAGTATTCTCTTGGGTTCTCATGTTCTCTTCATTTCATGGATGTATGATTAAATGACTAAGTGTTAATATTGTTCACAAACTGTCTAAGTATACAAGAGAGTTGCACTAGAGTAGGAGTGTGACTCACACATAGCCTAGAATGGAGTATATTTATGCTATAGATGAAGAGGTGTAGTCTGGATGAAGTATCCTTGGTGTTTCCAAACAACCAAGTGAGAAACGACATAGTGTCAAACGCCCTCAAGAGGTGCACAATCACAAGATTTGGGCAAGTATCCTATGGGGACATGAAAAGAGTGAATATATGAAAATAAACGAATGTAATTTGCATGCATATGATTTGAATTATGCACAATATGCATAAAAATATTTGCAAACTTGTTGTTATACACCAAGAATACATTTAACATATGAATTTTGTGCAAATTTATTGATTGATGGGTATTTTGGCCTAAGTGATTGGTTGTTCACCTAGAAGGATAAGAGCCTTATTTATGGATGATCATTATCTTTGTTCAATGTGTATAGTGTTGAATGCATAGGTTTAAAGATATTATGTTATTACTTAAGATTGTCTTCCTTAAAAGTGAAGATATATTTTATCCATGGTGTTATAGATGACTGCTAAGATGAATTTTTCTTATGACTATTATGAAATAGTTTAATTGATGTTAAAATGGTAATGTTTGGTGGTATATCGGTATTGCTAATGAGACTTAGTAGTAACACCATTGAGGATCATGCATGCATATGAATGTGTAGTTTTTTTATGCTTATAACTCTGCAGAGTGAAGTTGTTATTCACAAAGAGGATTGTATAGTTCTCTTAACTTGAATGCATGTCTATTGATATGAACACATGGATGAGTTTGACTGTGGAACAACAAAATGTACTTGTTTATATGTTTTGGGTAATTCCATTGTTACCTAATTGACTTCATCTTGAAAGTTATGCTATGGTGTGTACTATGAATGCTAGTATTCAAATATTGTATAGAAAGTGTGAAAAAGTGTTATGTATGACATGGGATAAGGCATATTTTCTCTTGTTGCTAGCTTCCATTCGGAAGAAAGAAACATACTTTAAATATGTATTTGAAAATTATCATGTGAATGATTGTTAACTCTCATACAATAGACTGATCCTAAGTATGATTTGAAGTTAGTATGAATTGTCGCTTAATCATTGCAAGGATTATGTAGACAAACTAGTAAATCCATTGGATGTGAATAATCATTTAAGGATTCATTATTATTGATATTCCATTTGAGGTAGGAAATTAATATGTGAAATGGATGGTTTTGATAATGTTTAATTATTGCATAGAAATTACTACAGTTAATCATGCTCTTATTGAAAGGTAGAAGAGTCTCGCCACTTTGAATGATATTATGCTATTAGACCTTTAATTGGGAAAGTTTGTAAAAACTTGAGTTAAGAAAGAATTGATGTATGTGGTTTCTTATCGATATGATTCTAAACTATTTTATTACATTTAGAAGAAAAGTCTTTGTAAATGGCTTTTTATTGTGGGAAAAATTTTAATATTGTTACCACTATTGAATAGACTTAAACTAGAAAGATATGTTTTGGTGAGTAAGTATAGGGGGTATGTTTTATATAGTATCTACAATCCACCCATAACGCATTGTGTGAACATTTAAATGAACAAGCATTCATTTGTTTAAAAGGACATGATATGTTATCATTCTAATAATGGTTGAATGGATTTGAATATGCTTTCTATGAGAAATAGTTGAATTTGAATTTGATTGATTCTAATTCATTTGAATTTACTTTATGGTGAATATTTCAATAAATTTGATTTACATATGATTCATATATTGACTATACTTCATTCTAATTGAACTTTACAAGTTGTCTTCCTTGTTTTGATATGCATACTTGTTATAGTCCAAAATGCCACCACTATGCATTTTTTATCATGGCCCATCCATATACACACTTGAAAATCACTTCTGTTGAATTTCCCTCTTAAAAAATCCATTTTTCAAGTTGTGTGCTCCCTGATATACATGCAACATGCATACATACACTAGCTGATACATATACATCCTGCATATACTCACAAAAGTTGCAAAAAAAATAAAAATTCCTCTCTTCCTAGCGGGGTTTACGGGCTATGTTGGGTTGCACAACCATTTTTACCTCCTGTAGACCTTCTCAGAACTCAATAACCATCTAATTTCCATATAAAAGGGCCTTAGGGGGGTCATTTGGACAAACAAAATGAAGAAACAAAGAAAATTTTCCCAAATTTCTCCTTCTTTCTCTCTGAGCTTATGCATCTAGTTCTGAGTATCCATCCTCAACATTCTCAGTATCTCATCCTCTTTATGCAATCCATAAAACCTCTTAGTTTTGAATGTTGATTGGGAGTATTTTCTAGTGACTGTGGGATTAATGCATTTGGAGTCTTATTGGAGGAACCCAGGCAAGTTTCATAGATTGGTGTCGACATTAAATATTTTGGTTGTAATCTTCCTTATATGTGATCAATAAAAGAGAGCTTTCCTTTACCAATTCACATGTCTATGTTCTTGTGAATAATTTTGAATGTTTATAGCTTATTTCATGAGAATTAGTACATGTTTATGTTAATAATGATTGCATATATGCTCTTGTAGATTGCTTTATGTGTTGTTTCAAGCCATCTTTGGGAGGAGACTTTCAACTTAGGAGAAAGCAACAGACAAAGAGATCTACTACGAACAAAAGGATGCAAGGTGTCATTCTTCATCGTTTGCATGTCTCTCTTGTTTAAAAGAAATCATTAGGGTTTGTGAAATTGGGTAAGAATAGGTCAATTTCGGTCTTTTAAGGAGTCATTGATCTTCCTATCCATTAGACCCTAACTAAGGGGATTTTTCCCCAAAGCAATACTACATTAAGGAAAGGAACCAAGTAATGAGGGTTGCAAAGCATGATTCCATGCATAATGGAAAATGGATCATTGAAGGTCTGATTAGATCATGTTTGAATATGGATTACCATCGGAGGAAAATAAAGTGAAAAGCATCATAGGAAGTTGTAAATTTACCAATCATTGGATGGAAACATTAAATAACACATATAGTTGAAAAGGCAAACATGGAATGAGGAAATTTTTTTTTTCTCACCTTAAACTCTACTTTGTTTCTAGAGTAGAATTATATTATTTTGAAGTAGGAAGTATAACTTAGGTGCATAAACTAATTATTTATACTTGGATGTGGATATCACAACTAATGATTTATTATGTGAATGGAAAAAAATCCATGGATTTGATTAGATATGTTGTGGAATTCCATGCTATGTAGAGAGAAATTGGAAGGGAGAATTCATTGACTCCTCTCTTATTGTTCTATTATATTTCTCTAGATTGAGAAATTTGTTATGTGATAATAGTTAAGGTATGGGAATGTTAATACATACAAGAGAGTAAAATAGTTGGGATACATTTGCACTAATAGACACATTGAGAGATAACACATGGTAGAATGTATATAGATATGTTGGAGCATATGTAATGTTGTTTATTGATTAAGAGTGTTTTGATACATGCAATGAGTATGGCATGATAACTGATGTGGTTGTTGATTGTTGTATGGACATGAATAGTTGGAAATGTTGACAATGTAACTACCTATGATAGACGACCTCGTGAAAATGATAAGGACAAGAGGATGTTTATCAAGAGTTTGATAAAGGGATCATGTGAGTTCACATGAGGCATTAGCTCATCAAGTAACATCAATATTGTTGATGGCAATCGTGCAGGTATGAAAATTAGTCATGCCAATATAGCATGTGACTTGAAAGGAATTGGGTAAGAATTCCTTTATTCATACTTGATATATTCATTGATATTTTTATAATAATTTTTTAATGCATGTATGTCATTGATACCCAAGAGGGGTATGACAAAGGAAGGAAGCTTATAATATGTAAATACTATTAGAATCTTTGTGATGCATTCATGAGTTACTATGTCATGATTGAGTTGGTTAACCGTAATAACTATAGTGAATGAGTAATTAAACTCATGTTATAAATTTATATACCATGTGAAACCAAATTCCATGTGAGATAGCCATGTCTAAGACCATAGTGTGTGAAAATTGGAAAACGACTATAGCATTGCACAAGTATCTAATGGTCTTCCTACTTGTAATTGATGTTTTGGACTACAACCACTTTGCCAACACTAAAGAGAACTAAAGTATTATATTTATGGTGTTGTGTTTGGGTGGAGAACAAAGGTATATGTTGGGTCGTTTATTTGACACCTTTTTCACCATTAGAATTACTTCTTTTCTGATCATTCTACCTTTCCTTCCATCCATCCATTGCCATTTTTACGTTATTTCCTCATGAATGCACCAATACAAACATCCAACCATTAAGTGGTTAATTGTCATTAATTTCCTTGTTTTTAATGAATCAAATAGGATTATGATTGGTTTACTAATGACGGTTGATGAAGTATGTAGCCACAGTTCATTTCTACCAAGGCTGAAGAGATCCAAGCCACCACAGTTTACTTCCTACTACCGTCATCATCAATTCTCATACTTCCACTTGTCCAAAGAGAATCATCCACATGGACTTTACATATAGAAGGTTCTAGATGGTTATGTGTCCATTAGATCATGCCTAGGTCGACAACATGAAGCTCCAACTCTTGGTAAAATATTTTTTTCAACCCACGTTAATTTCCAGGTAGGGATTTTGTGGGGTCAATTGCAAGAAGATTAAAGTGAATATTGGAAATATGGGACATGGGTTTTGTGCAAGATGATACCATTTAGGTTTCACTTGAACACATTTCTCAAAAATGGAAATATTTGGGAGATATGCTTGATTCTTTAAACCATATTTTCTCATAAAATGTTGTTGCAACTAGTTGGAGGATCTGTGGGTTGTGGATCTAAAATCTTGATTGTAATGTATAAATAGGAGCTATCATACCTTCATAGGGACGACTATGTTCTGATATATTTTGAGCTCTCCAACCTATCTTGGTAAAATGCATGAGCTTGAATTATGGTAAGTTTGACTCAATGAGAGGATGCATTGAGTAAATATGCATAAATAAACTATGAAATCATACAAATAATGATCCTACAATTATGATTTATGTTGGTACATATGTTTTATACATTGAGTGTGTTAGCGCAAATTCTTGCAAGAGGGTTTTTTCTTCTGGTTTCAGGCCCCTGGTGTAAATGCATAGAAGTGGGTTTTGAAAGCCGGTTGAGTGTGTTTTATTCAAAGGTCGCAGCCATGAGCGGTGAGCGCAGCCCACAGAAGAAGCCCATTTCGGGCTTAAAATCAAGCGAGCGGTCACTTTGTCTTTCAATGGCGAGGATCCACAGATGGGGCAGATCGACGACCATTGGGTAAGTTTGGGTCATAGAGTTGCACGTGGTCAAGCGCCTGAGCTCATCTCCTATGGTCAAAATCATCTCGATCGTCCATCCAATGGGATGCATGGCGCGTGATCGAGCCATTTCGGCTATCGGGACTTTGGGAGAACATAGGGTTTCCTCCTTCCACTGCATTTCGAAACCCCGAAGCCTGAAATGCCAAAAGGGTCTAGGCCAGAGGCAGTCCCATATTCAAGAAATTATCTCGGTCGTCCATCCAATGGGACGCGTGGCGCACGATCAAGCCATTTCGACTATCGGGACTTTGGGAGAACAGAGTGTTTCCTCCTTCCACTACATTTTGAAACCCCGAAGCCTGAAACGCTGAAAGGGTCCAGGCCAGAGGCGGTCCCACATTCAAGAAATTATCTTGGTTGTCCATCCAATGGGACATGTGGCACACGATCAAACCATTTCAGCTATCGGGACTTTGGTAGAATAGAGGGTTTCCTCCTTCCACTGCATTTCGAAACCCCGAAGCCTGAAACGCCGAAAGGGTCCAGGCCAGAGGTGGTCCCACATTCAACAAATTATCTCGGCCATCCATCCAATGGGACACGTGGCACGCGATCAAGCCATTTCGGCTATCGAGACTTCGGGAGAACAGAGGGTCTCATTTTTCACTGTATTAGGAATCCCCAAAACTTGAAATGTCGAAAGAGCCTTTGAAGATAGGCACAGGGTCACAGCCCGTGGTCACGTGGCGTGATAGAAAGAACTGTGCGAAGGGCCAAAGCGTCGGGTTTAGCTGCAGAAGGGATCGTTGCGTTCTCCAGGTACCAGTTCAACTCGGCCTCGATCTTAGACCCTGCTAAAAGTAAAATAAAGGTGGGGGGAGGCAGTTGAAACCTCGGCTCACTCATTAAATGCAAAGCATCAAGGTTTCGGCAGGCAGTCTGCCCGAGATGGTCCTGTATCCTGGTTTTTTCCAAAGAAGCTATGTCGAGTCCTCGTCTGACCAAAGGAGTCTGCACACACTATTTTAGCCTTTAATGTTTCATCTACCCCCCCTGCAAGGGCCATGCAAAGTTAAGGTGACATCTGACGAAGGAGTTCAGTCCAGATTTGACTGAAGAGACATTATGCCCTGGAAGTTCTAAGACACCTTCGTTGGGCGAATGTTTAGGAGTATATTTACTCAGTTTTTTTATTTTTGTAGGCATCGATGGTAGAGCATAGCTCCCAATTGTAAAGCTTTAATTTAGCCTCTGGTTCTCTGGTTATAGCAGAACATTTGAGACTTCTTGTTTAATGGCAACCAGTTTCTTCTTTTCCTTTTCCCTTTGAATCTGAAAGCCCGGGCATGGATGATCCAGTCGAGTGTTGCATAGCTATATAATGTAGGTTTGATTATATCAGTTCTGCAATCTTTTTAGGTTCATTTTGAACTTTATTTGGCTCTCAGAGGATCTCATATCCGAGACTTTTCCTCTATTGTAAAGACCGTTGGAAGACCGGATGTCCAGAGAAGACTTTATTTCCCCTCTCTTTCCCTCCACTTACTCACCACTATCATTATTACTGGCTTAAGTTAGGTAAAGACCTAATATGTCACTGTTGTTCCAACCTAGTTTTTTGAGTTAGAACGATATGGTTTTGAGATCCTTTCCATTTTATCAACTTTTATAAACAAATCGTGACATAAATTCATGGGTATCAGGCTCTGCTCCTGCTGCAATCCAGGAGTGACTTCCGACGCTAACAATTCTGGCACCGTTGTCGGGGATTGAAGTTGAAAATTTTCCCCGAGATTGAATGACATTGAGCCTCTGATTTTGAAGGTGCATCAGGCATCAGAGCCTTTGAAGATTTCTACTGTGGACCTGGTGACTCCATTGTGATGAATCCACTGTGGTTAACCTGTCGTTTTAATTGTGCCTTTCAGAGATAGACACATGCAGTCCCATCCACAGTTGCCTCTAGCTACGCCTGAAGCTGAGTCGCAAGTGAGTTTCAGAAGAGGAAAGTCCCCCCAAGGAGAAACTTTCACTGCCAAACTAGGTAATTTGTCGTCTCCTTCTATAGAAACTCCCTTTTCTTCTCCTCAGCTTCACAATAGACCTTTTTCTGAAGCCTCCTGTTTCCTACATTTTGGAAGTATTCCTGCTGAGTTTTCTCCTCCTGGTTTTGGATTAGAGGGAGAATCCCTTGTCACTTCCCTCTCACCTGTAAGCCTATTTCCAGTATCCCCTATTCAAGCTCCTTCCCCTCCAAGTTCTCCTCCACCTAATATCCCTATGGCAGGATAAAATCCCCCCATGACCAGAATGGAGGCTATTATAGCCGCCAGGTATGCTCCCCTTTTGCTACCCCAGCCTCTCAACACCCTTCCAGCAGATGGCTACCTCAAGCAGCTACCCAAGTTTATAGGCGAGGGGGACATAACTGCAGAAGAACACCTTGAAGCCTTTTACAGTTTTACAGATGATCATGTCATCATGCATGCAGATGTGTGGATGAGGATTTTCTTCCATAGCCTTGAAGGTGAGGTGAGAAAATGGTTTAGGGCCCTACCTCCTGGAGCTATTAATGGGATTGAGGCTTTCGATAATGCCTTTTTGAGACAGTGGGGAGACAAAAAGGACTTCATGTATTATATGACAGAGTTTGGATCTTTGAAGAGAAAAGAAGGAGAATTTGTTTCTAACTTCTCCAAAAGATTTAACAAAATGTACAATAAAATCCCCGCTGATATTAAGCCCTCAGAAGCCTCTGCAAAGATCACTTATGCTAGCACTTTTGATCCTGATTTTTGTCTCCTGTTTAGGGAAAGGAGAGCCACCACTCTGGCTCATATACAAGATGCGGTCGTAGAAGTAGAGTATAATATATTGGTTGTTGATCAGCTCAGGAGTAAGGCTGACAGAGACATACCCAGGAGGAGAATTGAAGCTTCCTCATCCCATTCCTCTCCCCTTCCCCCTCAAATGGATGAGGTAACTAAAATTCTGAAATCTCTTTCGGCTGGGATGGAAAGGTGGGAGTTAGAGGGGAAGCCTGTGTACAGGAATCCCCAAAATATTGATAACAGAGGTTTCAGGAGGCCTGGTAAAAATGTGCCCCATGTCTTCCCAATGGAACAAAGGAGTAGAGATAGAGATGATCAGAGGATTCAGACCCCTCTCCAAAACAACATAATTTCTCATGAGGAAGGAGAGGAGATAGAAGAACTCGACCTTGAAATTCATTGCATTGAAGACACCTCCCCTTTTCCCATTTGACTCAGTATGCATATGAAGAGTCTCGTATGAACGTCCAAGTTAATGAGTTGGGTAAATGGGAGAAGGCCAACAATGCCCATAATAGATACCATCTCAGGTCAAAGAAGAAAGATGATACTTTTGACAACTAGGGTCAGCCCCTCATAGAAGAAAGGCCTGCTAAAGCTGCAACGATAACTACTAAAGAAAAGAAAACTCAGAATACTTTGTCAGTAGCCAAAGAGCCTGTCTCCGAGGTAAGGGAACCTCCTAAGCCCCTCTCCTCTTTTAGTTTTTAGCATGAGATTCAGAAGATCAGAATTCATGTACCCCTCTCAGAACTAGTTAAAAATGAAGATTTCAAAAGATTCCTCTCTAAGTTGCTACAATTCGAGCCCCTCCAGCCTTCCACAGACTCAATAAATATTCAAGATGAAAAGCCATCAGTTGTCCTAGGTCCCATGGTAGAATACAGAGATGATTCATCCCCTCCCTTCTACACATCCCTGAACATACATGATAAGGTGTTGCATAATTTCCTCATGGATTCAGGAGCTTCCCACAACCTTATGCCCAAAATAGTCATGGAAGAATTGGGATTGGAGGTGACAAAGGCTTACCATGACTTGTACTCTTTTGATTCAAGGAGGGTGAAATGCCTCGAAGTCATCAAAGACTTGGTTGTCTCTTTGTTTCAGTTGCCAATGAAAAGTGTGGTCATGGACATTGTAGTAGCCGATCTTCCTCCCAAGTTCGGCATGTTGTTTTCAAGATCTTGGATTAAAAATCTTGGAGGAACATCACCAATGGATCTCACATATGTTACCATTCCATTCTTTGGAGGGGAGAACAGGAGGTTGTACAGAGAAACCCAGTTGGCCTACATTGTTAGTGATGAGGAAAATCCCACCAATCACCCTATCTTTGCACTAGACACTGATTTGGGATCTAGTTTGTTGCAGCTCATTGATGCTCCTGAAGCCCCTTTTCAAATCAGAAGGCAATCCCCTTTCAATCATGAGATACCTCCTCCAATCACCTCTGTTTGGAATATGTTTTTCGACGAGGCTTATTCTAGCGAAGGCGCTAGCGCTGGGCTGGTGTTGGTGTCACCATGTCAGGAAACCATATCCCTATCATACAAGCTAGAATTTGAAGCCACCAATAATGTGACGGAATACGAAGCTCTAGTTCTGGGTTTAAGGGCTACAAAGCAGATGGGGATAGAGGAGATAGCAGTGTTCAGAGACGTTGAGGTGATTATTCAGCAAGTCAGAAATGATTATCAGGCCAAGCATCCTTAGCTCAGGAGCTACAGAAATGAGGTGTGGGACTTGATTGACAATTTCTTCTCAGTTTTCAACATCTCTTTTATTCCAAGGGAGAAAAATTCTTTGGCCGATTCCTTAGCCGTTTCAGCGAGTCTGTTCAAGATCCCTCTGCCGCCTAAGGGAAAATATGATGTTGAGATAAAATATAGGCCAGCTGTACTGGACAATGTCACACATTGGAAGGTATTTGAAGACAATCTTGAAATCAAGAATTTTATGCAGGTTGTCGACGAATTTTCTGCGTTGCACATTGATTAGGACCCTGACCTTGAAGGTCACCTCTGCCCTGAGGTATTTTTAAATAAAATCGCTAATCACCAGATTATTCAGTTGCCTAGCAATCACATTCCAAAGGGACTAGTCCCTTTAGAAAGATTGTTCGATGGTAATGATGTGG
>SNQJ01S0004031.1:240331-262589 GCA_010110895.2 Picea sitchensis | reverse complement strand
CATGGACATTGTAGTAGTCGATGTTCCTCCCAAGTTCGGCATGTTGATGTCAAGATCTTGGATTAAAAATCTTGGAGGAACATTAAAAATGGATCTCACATATGCTACCATTCTAGTCTTTGGAGGGGATCACAGGAGGTTGTAAAGAGAAACCCAACTGGCCTACATTGTTAGTTATGATGCAAATCCCACCAATCACCCTATCTTTGCACTAGACACTGATTTGGGATCTAGTTTGTTGCAGCTCATTAATGCTCCTGAAGCAACTTTTAAAATCAAAAGGCATCCCCCTTTCAATCACAAGATACGTCCTCCAATCACCTATGTTTGGAAGATGTTTTTCTACGGGGCTTCTTCTAGCGAAGGCGCTGGCACTAGGTTGGTGTTGGTGTCACCATGTCAGGAAACCATATCCCTATCATACAAGCTATAATTTGAAGCCACCAATAATGTGGAAGAATACGAAGCTCTGGTTCTGGGTTTAAGGGATGCAAAGGAGATGGGGATAGAGAAGATAGCAGTGTTCGGAGATGCTGAGGTGATTATTCAGCAAGTCAGAAATGCTTATCGGGCCAAGCATCCTCAGCTCAGGAGCTACAGAAATGAGGTGTGGGACTTGATTGACAATTTCTTCTCAGCTTTCAACATCTCTTTTATTCCAAGGGAGAAAAATTCTTTGGCCAATTCATTAGCCACTTCAGTGAGTCTATTCAGGATCCCTCTGCCACCTAAGGGAAAATATGATGTTGAGATAAAATATAGGCCAGCTATACCAGACAATGTTAGACATTGGAAGGTATTCAAAGACGATCTTGACATCAAGAATTTTCTACAAGCTATCGACGAATTTTCTGCATTGCACATTAATCAGGACCCTGACCTTGAAGGTCACCTCTGCCCTGAGGTATTTTTAAATAAAATCGTTAATCACCAGATTATTCAGCTACCTAGCAATCACATTCCAAAGGGACTAGTCCCTTTAGAAAGATTGTTTGATGGTAATGATGTGGAAATAAAGGGTGAAGTTTCGAATGAAGATACTGATTCATCCGAGTGCAACATTAGCACATCGGAGAAGCCTAAATTTTCCAGGTTGTCAAGCAGCCTGACCAAAGAAAAGAGAGCCAAATATGCTGAGCTATTAAGAGAATTTGTTGATGTGTTTGCATGGACTTATGGAGACCTCAAGACATATCACACGTCTGTCATTGAACACAAGATCCCACTGAAGGAGGAGGCTAAACCATTTAGGCAGAAGTTAAGATAGATAAATCCCATGTTGTTGCCTGTCATGGAGAGAGAAGTAAATAAATCGTTAGATGCCCAAATCATTGTCCCTTGAGATATTCTGAGTGGGTGGCCAACTTGGTCCTGGTGAGGAAGAAAAGTGGGGGAATCAGGCTCTGTTTTGACTTTAGAAACCTCAACAGGAGCTCAAAGAAAGACAATTATCCCTTGCCCAACATGGAACACATATTGCAGAGGGTAACTAGTGCATCCAGGATATCCATGGTTGATGGCTTCTCTGGGTATAATCAGATATCAGTCATGCCCGAGGATAGAGAGAAGACGGCCTTCACTACTCCCTGGGGGACATTCATGTATGCCAAGATGTCGTTTGGACTTATGAACGCAGGAGCAACTTTTCAACGAGCTATGGATATCGCCTTCACAGGAGAGAAAGACCAGTTTGTGGTGATCTATCTGGATGAAATCACAGTCTTCTCCAAGTCTGATGTGGAGCACTGCTGTCACCTAAGGAAGGTTTTCCTGAAATGTTGGAAGTTTGGCCTTTATTTAAATCCCAAGAAGTCTATTTTTACTCTGAAGGAGGGGAAGCGGTTAGGCCATATAGTATCAGCAGAGGGAGTGAGGATTGATCCCAACAGGGTAGAGGAAATTCATACCCTGTCACTTCCCATATCTAGGAAGGAAGTTCAGGCCTTTTTGGGGAAGATTAATTTTCTGAGGAGATTCGTCTCAAATTTTGTTGAGTTGGTGAAACACATCACAACCATGCTCAGGAAAGGAAATGAAGTAAAATGGACTGTTGAGCCCAGGGAATCTTTCATCCAAATAAAAAGGGCATTGACTGAGGCACCTGTGTTGATCAGTCCTAACTATTCCAAGGACTTTCTAATTTTTTCATTCGCTTCTTTTGATACAATAGCAGTGGTCTTGTTGCAAAAGAACGAGGAAGGTCGAAATCATCCTATTTCCTTCTTCAACAAGGCATTAAGAGATGCAGAGATCAAGTATGCAATCATGGAGAAACAATCTTATGCCTTAGTGAAAGCTCTCAAAGCTTTCAGAGTCTGTGTCTTGCACTCAAAAGTGACTGCATACGTGCCTTCAACATCTGTGAAAGATATCCTTATACAACCTGATGTAGATGGAAGAAGAGGTAAATGGATCGCCAAGATTTTGGAGCTTTACCTAGAGATAAAGCCCACCAAGTTGGTTAAAGTGAATGGTTTAGCCAACATATTGGTTGAATCCAATTGTAGGGTCTTGGGGGTTAGCTTCATAAATACTTGCTCATAAAATCTGTCAGCTAAGTCATCCAGCAAAATCTCTCACGATGACTCATCACTAGTAGAATGCACCTGGTATCGAGACATTTTTTACTTTCTGAAGGAAATGAAGCCTCCTGATGGAATGGATAAAAGTAAGGCGGGAGATTTAAAGATCAAGACGATAAGGTATTGCCTCATTGACCAAGTCTTGTACTAGAGAGACCCCCTAGGGGTGTTGCTGAGGTGTCTAAGCCCACAGGAAGCCCAGAAAGTTATGTTTGAGTTCCATGGTGGCCTTTGTGGATGGCATCATTTTTGGAAGACCACGGCTCACAAAATTATTAGGGTTGGGTACTACTGGCCCACCTTATTCACTGATGTCTGCAGAGAAGTTAGAGCTTGTATCAAATGCCAAAGGTTCTCAGGAAAGCATCAGCTCAACTCACTGCCACTAAAGCTTGTGGTAGGTACAACACCTTTTCAACAGTGGGGTTTGGACTTCATTGGGGAGATTCATCCTCCTTCGACTGGCCAACACAAATGGATCCTAATTGCGACAAACTATTTCACTAAGTGGATAGAAGCGGCCCCCACCAAGAGTGCTTCTCACAAGGTTATTGTCATCTTCCTGGAGGATATCATAGCCATATTTGGCTATCCCAACAGAATTTTCACTGATAATGCCGCTTCTTTCAAGTCTAAACCTCTGATTAAGTTCTGTGAACAGTTCAAAATTTCACTGATTCACTCCACCCCCTATTATCCTCAAGGAAATGGACTGGCAGAATCTTCCAATAAAAGCCTAATCAAGATCATCAAAAGATTGTTGGAAGACAATAAGATGGCATGGGATTCAAAGTTCAAATTCGCTCTATGGTCCGATCGAGTGACAATGAAAAGGTCCCTAGGCACCTCAACTTTTCAACTAGTTTATGGGACGGAGGCTATTTTTCCCACTCAACTCGCGTTACCTGTAGCGAAATTCTTCCAGGATCTTGAAGGGGAGCCATACCATATGGTCAGAAGGATTCATCAATTAGTGGAGGTGCAACAGATCAGAGAACAGGTGATGGACATGGCCCATAGTCATCAGCAGAAGGTCAAGCAGGTTTTTGACAGGAAGGTCACAAAGAAGGAATTCGAGCTCGGGGATTTGGTGCTTAAGTGGGATGCACCCAGGCAGGATAGGGGCAAACATAGCAAGTTTGACGCCCTCTAGATTGGGCCCTTCAATATCACTGAAGTATTCTCAAATAACACTTATAAGTTGCAGGATTTGGAGGGTGAGGAAGTCTTTAATGGCCCAGTAAATGGGCATTTCCTGAAAAAATGTTTTGTTTTAGCCGTAGGTGGCTCCTCGTTCTGTAAATATTGTCCTTTTAGTTGTTTATTTATTTATTCTCAACATTATCGACAACTCCATATCCCAACAGCAAGGCACTGAAGCTACAAATGAGTTCTTAGAGCATCGCAGGGATGACTCTATCCCCCATGGAGCCTAATGTTAGCGCAAATTCTTGCAAGAGGGTGTTTTCTTCTGGTTTCGAGCCCCTGGTGTAAATACATAGAAGTGGGTTTTGAAAGCTGGTCAAGTGTGTTTTATTCAAAGGCCACAGCCATGAGCACTGAGCGCAGCCCACAGAAGAAACCCATTTTGGGCTTAAAATCAAGCGAGCGGGCACTTTGTCTTTCAACAGTGAGGATCCACAGATGGGGCAGATTGACGGCCATCGGGTAAGTTTGGGTCGCAGAGTTGCACGCGGTCAAGCGCTTGAGCTCATCTCCTATGGTCAAAATCATCTCAGCTATCCATCCAATGGGACACGTGGCGCGCGATCAATCCATTTCGGCTATCGGGACTTTGGGAGAATAGAGGGTTTCCTCCTTCCACTGCATTTTGAAACCCCGAAGCCCGAAACATCGAAAGGGTCCAGGCCAGAGGTGGTCCCACATTCAAGAAATTATCTCCGCTCCATCCAATGGGACACATGGCACGCGATCAAGCCATTTTAGCTATCGGGACTTCGGGAGAACAGAGGGTTTCCTCCTTCCACTGCATTTCAAAAACCTGAATCCCAAAACGTCGAAAGGTTCCAGGCCAGAAGCGGTCCCACATTCAAGAAATTATCTCGACCGTCCATCCAATGGGACATGTGGCACGCGATCAAGCCATTTTGGCTATCGGGACTTCGAGAGAACAGAGGGTTTCCTCCTTCCATTGCATTTCGAAACCCCAAAGGCTGAAATGCCGAAAGGGTCCAGACCAGAGGCGGTCCCACATTCAACAAATTATCTCGGTTGTCCATCCAATGGGACACGTGGCGCGCGATCAAGCCATTTCGGCTATCGAGACTTCGGGAAAACAGAGGGTCTCATTCTTCACTATATTAGGAATCCCCGAAACGTGAAATGCCGAAAGCACCTTTGAAGATAGGCATAGGGTCATAGCCCGTGGTCACGTGGGGTGATAGAAAGAACTATGTGAAGGGCCAAAGCGTCGGGTTTAGCTGCAGAAGGGATCGATGCATTCTCCAGGTACCAGTTCAACTCGGCCTCGATCTTGGTCCCTGCTAAAAGTAAAATAAAGGTGGGGGGAGGTAGTTGAAACATCAGCTCACTCATTAAATGCAAAGCATGGAGGTTCCAGCAGGCAGTCTACCCGAGATGGTCCTGTATGATGATTTTTTCCAAAGAAGCCATGTCGAGTCCTTGTCTGACCAGAGGAGTCTGCACATGCTATTTTAGCCTTTAATGTTTCAACTACCCCCCCTGCAAGGGCCATGCAAAGTTAAGGTGATGTCTGATGAAGGAGTTCAATCCAGATTTGACTGAAGAGACGTTATGCCTTGGAAGTCCTAAGACGCCTCTGTTAGGTGAATGTTTAGGAGTGTATTTACTCAGTTTTTGTATTTTTGTAGGCATCGATGGTAGAGCATAGCTCCCGATTGCAAAGATTTAATTTAGCCTCTAGTTCTCTTGTTATAGCAGAATGTTTGAGACTTCTTGTTTAATGGTATCCAGCTTCTTCTTTTCCTTTTCCCTCTGAATCTGAAAGCTCGGGCATGGATGATCCAGTCAGGTGTTGCATAGCTATATAATGTAGGTTTGATTATATCAGTTCTGCAATCTTTTTAGGTTCATTTTGAAGTTTATTCGGCTCTCAGAGGATCTCATATCCAAGAATTTTCCTCTTTTGTAAAGACCGCTAGAAGACCAGATGTCCAGAGCAGACTTTCTTTCCCCTCTCTTTCCCTCCACTTACTCACCACTATCATTATTACTGGCTTAAGTTAGGCCAAGACCTCATATGTCACTACTGTTCCAACCCAATTTTCTGAGTTAGAACAATATGGTTCTGAGTTCCTTTCCATTTGATCAACTTTTATAAACAAATAGTGACATAAATTGATGGGTGTCAGGCTCTGCTCCTGCTGCAATCCAGGAGTGACTTCCAATGCTAACAGAGTGGATGCATGATTTTTATGAATAATTCATTTCAATTCATGTGATATACATTTGGAAGTGATTGAATTGTTAGTATGTTATAATTATGAGACCTTTTATGGGGCTATTGTAAATGTTGCAATGAAAGGATTATATGCATGAATACTTATAGTTTTTTGGTTGATTAAAAGTTCATATTGTAGGTAAAATTGTCTTGGATATGGAAATGAGTGTAAGTCCATAATGAAGACTAGGTTCTACCACATGCAAGAGCCAAACATTATTACAAGAGCATCATACTTGTGAAATTTGATTTATGTATGAAACCTGTTTGAAACAAAATGTTTTTTATTGAAATTATTATTATGATATCTCATGTAAGTTGTATGTATATGATACACTTGAGATGATGGATTTGTCTAGGAAAGATAGATGATGGTTGTTGAAGTTGGAAAGCATAGAGAAAATTTCATTGTAGTGACATTGGAACCCTATGATATGCCTTGATCATCATTTAGATGTCCTATTCTATGTTAAATCAAGCCAATGGGATTCCCTAGCAGTAAGAATATATAATTCTACACTCTTCTTGTACAAGAAATCCTTCGAAAATGATGGATCACTTGAGGGACTATTGACAAAAGAAGGGGATGCCTAATCCTATAAGGTGAGTGACTACAAGGAAGAGGTGACTTGAATGAATCTATTGTGAGATATTCATGGTGCATGCTAGTTGGGATCATGAAGGCATTATATACATTTGGTGTGTTCAAGAAAACAGTGAATTGAGCCTTGTCTGTGGCAGCCATATGGAGAAAACATGTATTCATAAATACAAGTAGTGGGTTGATTTTCATATTTAATCTTATGTTATGAATATATATGTTTCAAATATGAAAGTGAAATTTATATGAATAGAATAATTGGTGCTTAAAATGGCTATGACATGCATGATTTTTTATTTGTTGATTATTTTAAGCATGTGTTGGAATGTTAAATATCTTGGAGGTGTTCCAAGATAATAAAGAAATGATTGGACATTGTTGTCCAAGATAACCAACAACTAGACAAAGTGGCCATGAAGAGAATGGCATTGTAGGTGCAGTCAAAGAATGAAGACATGAAACCTTGTTGAAAAGAAAAGAACATCGAGGACGATGTTATTCTAAGGGGAGGGAAATGGAATATCCTAGTCTCAACCCTTTGAACTTGATCTTTTTCATATTGTAATTTTTTTTTCATTGCCATGTTTTTCTTCATTGCATGAGGTAGAATTACCATGGCGATTTTAAAGAAAACTAAACATGATCATTTTGAATATAATGAAATGTTCCAAGGTTGATTGGAGGGAGAAAACATCGATGGGGCTATGAGTCTGCTAGAGGGAAAAGGTAAGGTGGTCTAAGGGGGGAATTGACCTATGTCTCACTATTACTACTATATCCTATATACAACCTCTTCAATGTGATTGTCATATTAACATTATATCCTAATATTTATGATCTTACAATTATGAGCCTAGTGAAATGATTAATCACTTTAAGTAATTATTTTATATCCTTAAGTAAATACCTCCTATATTGAAGAAACTAATTCCTATATTCATGCAATCATTGAGAGTTCAATTAGTAAACTTGATCCATATCATTAATAAAGTGGAAGAGTTGGATTATGACTCTTCCTTTCCCTCTCCTTCATCATGCAAAAAAGAGAACTAGAATTAGGAAGAGAAGATTGAGAAAAAAGTGACTTCTTGAGAAGAGAATAGATTTATTTATGAAAAACGAGAAGCCCAACTATCATAGGATCCATGGAGAGATGATAGAGGCACTTTCATGTGGAATTAGACACCATTATTGAGTAGGGAAGTATTGTCTTCAACCTCTACACTTTTGTTGGATTTTTAGGTTGGTCTAGAAGCTTGTGGTAAAGATAAGAGTGGTTTGGTAGATTTGACAAATATTCTAAGTCTTGGTGGTGTTATATACTAGCAAGGAGTGGAATTCATAAAGGATTGTCCTATGTTTGGGAGGAAAATGGTTCACCCACAGTTAGTTTCCTTGGAACTCATTTTATGAAAGATAAGTGTATTCTTTATTTATTTATTTATTAAGATTTCAATCATGATGAAATTTACATGCAAGTTGGCATTATTTATCTTGATCCCATGCCATGTAAATTATGTAGATGTTATTAAATGAATGTTTTTTGTTATAATTTATTAAATTGCAAAATTTGTATAACAATGCATAGATAAACCTCATGCATGAAAATTGTTTGTAAAAATGTATTGAAAACCAGTTTTTTTATTTTTATTTTTAGTGAAACAATTTCATATGAAGTCTAATAAATACCAAATTTGGAGTGGAGTTATCTAGTACATATCCCCACTTGCTCACCAAAAAGTAGCATCTAATTTTTTTTGTATGGCCCTTAAAAATGCAAAATGGATGTAGATTAAATCATATTATAACTTGGTTATATGGTGTTCATCAGTGTTAAAATGTTAACAGATAGCAAATGATATCAATATATACATTCTCACCAAAAATCAGCTTCATATTTAATTGTATGGCCTTTAAAAATGAAAAATGGTTGTAGATGGAATTCTACTATAACTTGCCCATACGGTGTTCGTTGGTATTAAAATTTTAATAGCAAGTAGCCGACATCAATATCCATATCATCACCAAATTTAATAATTATATTCATCTATTTCATTCCCCAAAAGGTGAAAATATAGTCACGTCAAGAAGGGCTACTCAAATCACCTATACCCCAGACAATGTGTGTTTGTTGTATATGAATTATTTTGGCATTTGAAGTGATTTTTTTTAAATATTAAATGATATGTTTAATGATTGGTTTGAACCATTTTTACTCTTACATTGGTCTCTTGAAAGAAGGAGGAAGCTAGATCCCCCATACCCTTGAAATTATATGAAAGTTATGCATAGATTATTGTGTAACTATTATAAATAATTTTGAATATTATTACGAGGTATTTACCTCTATAGTATGATGGATTGTATCATGTTTTGACGTCAATATTGTGAGTTCCTTTTATTTATAAGGATTTATTCCATTCTATATAACCATGTATCAATGAATAATGAGGAAATAAGTGTGTAGAATAAATAATGATTAGGCAAGAAGCTTGTAGATTTAAAAAAATCATTTACTTATGTTTAATATGACCCTAATGACCATGGAATTATACTTTTAATCAAGGGATGAGGTGTTATATGCATGAGGTTCAGGACCTTAACCTTAAATCCTAGGGTTGTCCTCTTTTGGAGAGAACAAGACCTCCATCTAAGAGATTCTAGGGAATGGATGGTTTGAAATGATTGAGGAACTTCTGAAATAGAGTCAATATGACTATCATATGCTTATGCTTATTTTTATGCTATCTGTGCTCAAGTGTCACCATCTTAAAAAGGTATTATGTGACAAATTGAGAAGTGCTAGTTCTAATTAAATTGAGATCTTCAACTTGATTTTGTTTTCTAGAGAAATTACAATCTAGTCCTTGCATTTAAATATGGAAATATTGACCTTATGTTGAATGGTTTAATTCCAAACTCTATCATAGTAATTAATAAGAAGGGTTTCTATGTTGTAAATGGTCATGTGTGTTGTATTTTGATTTGCATATTGTTTCCATCAATGAAATGTTAAACCAGTGTACCCTACTTTTGATATTAAGAGTGAAGGTACGTTACAATTTTGGTCTCAAACATTTGGACATGAATTTTAATTCCATATAACGAACTTTTACTCTAATGTCTCTTATGTGTTGTCGAAGTCTCTCTAAAATTTGTACTACTAGCGGAATTGATGTTGATCTCTTTTCTCACGGGGAAAATGAGTCAACAATGAGGATAATCTTTGTGGGGAATCAAAAAACTCTATCCTTCATTTTTAAAGAGACAATACTCCTCTATGTGAAGGATTCTCTCCACTTGTATTTTTTAAAGCATAGTAGGAGAAATGCTAGGTAACAAGGCTCCCACATAATCTTCTAATTGGAATTGTTCTTGCATTAACAATTAAACTTTAAATCATGCATTTCCTACCTAATAAGGGACAGAGTAGTTTTGAACCACTTGTAGGATGTAAACAAAGATTTGATATATGAAGATTGGATTTCTCAAAAACAAATATTTTCCCCTCTCAAGTATAGTGTAAGAAAATGAAATGATCATGATTTACAAGAAGAAGATAAATAGAAAAACAAGATGATTTCTTGCAAAGAACTTTGCATGATTATTTCATTATCAAACAAATGGGTTTGAACAAGACCATATACTAAATATTTCACTCAACCATTGTCAAGATGAAAACATAAAAATGATAATAGACATGAAATAGTTCTTTGTGGAGATTTTAAACAAACAAATCCCAAACATGAATAGTTCAAGCTACCAGAAATAGTTGGGTTCACAGGCCTCCACAAGAATCCTATGATAATACTTAAACAAAAATTGAATGTGTTCACTCTCATGTGAACCTAATAATATAGGTTATCCTTGATGTATAAAAAGAGAAAGGATTGGCAGTGTTAGGCCTTCATAGTTTTCTACACATATGGAAACCATATGGTAAGAGACATGACTAGTAGAAACATTTTCTACACATATGGAAACCATATGGTAAGAGACATGACTAGTAGAAACATACAAAAAAGGGCAAATCTAGATTACTCTCACTTGCAAAATTTGGAGGACCCTTACCCAATGTTCTTCTCAAGGTCTAGGCTTGGAGGACCCTTACCCAATGTTCTTCTTACAGCATACTAGTTCGCTTGATTTTAGCCTTTTAACCACACATTGTCTAGGTTTTCTGGGTTCTTTCCAGGAGGTTTAGTTAATAGCAAGGGCTTCTTCCCTACCGATTTGGTTTCTTCTGACATGGTGGGTGGATGACTAAAGAAATCACTTTTCAACAACTTAGCTTACCTGCACCTCGAAAGCTAAGGTATCCGTCGCCCTCGCTTAATAAACATGCTTATAGAGGTGCCAATGTTGAAGCATAATATTCAACATCCAAGGGTCCCAAGGGAGCGGTTTCAATAATGAATTTGTTGAGGCTTGTAGTGAAACGCTGATTAAAGTCCCTTTCCTTTTTCTTTTTATTTTCCAATTCTAGGGCCACCTACTTTGAATAGGTGGTCTGTGGAGTTTTCTTCCCAAAATTTTCCAATGAAGGATTTTTCGAACTCATTCCAGCTTGTTCTCAAAGGTGTAGCGAAACAGTCTACAAACCACGTCTCTGTGTCAAACATCAAGGATATGGGTGGCCATGAAGAAATTATTTACATGATCTTCTAGTGAGCTGGATTTTTCCAGGTGGAATTTTGGGAGAAGTCTCTCAAGATGTTTCCATAAGTCATCCAAAGGTTCAGTTAGGTTTAGAGCACCTTGGGACATCCATGGTGGAATGAGTTGTCTTCTATCACACCCATGTTACCCTCGAAATTAGATCCTGAAGGTTCACCGTCAAAATTGTTCTTTGAGCTAGGAGGAGTAGGACCAAGAGGTGTGGGAGGAATATGGTCTAAGGGTGTGGATATGGCTTGCAAATCAGTTCAATTAGATCTTCTATGGAATCAACAAGAATGCCACACTTTGATTCTCAAAGTCATCAACTTCAGGTATATATCCTCCTAGGTAGTGTTGAAGTTGTTGGTAGTTGACCAAGTAATTTGGTGTATGAGCATGTGATGTGATGAGTTTCAGCAAACTCCTCGTTAGGAATGAGATACCAAGCTTTGGGATAGGATTTAGGGATTGTAGAAGCACTTTTGAATGCGGGATTTGAATCTTCAAAGGTAATGTCATGTTCGGAAGGGATATGAGATAAAAATTGTTGAACAAGAATATTTTCATAAGACTAGCTGAGGGTTTATCGTGAGTTTATGGTAGCCATGTAAAATCAGGCCCTCCTTCTAGCGTCAATTTTGTTGATGGGGCATAATTTCCCTTCAACAGTAATGGGTACTCCCCGATCCATGGTCCCAATTAGACTATGCACCATTTGGTTTAGGAGACCCATCTGGATGTTGGCCTGGTTGTCATTATTGGTTATGAGGAGTGATTGGATGGTTGGTTAATGCAAAAAAAAATACATATGCAATCTAACTAAATACATAATTAAATTTAATATATCCTATCCTATCTAGGAGCAATCTACATTAACCAAATGAGTAGCTGAAAATGAAACTAATAAGAACTTCACTCAAATAGTTGTTATGAAGTAGAAAAGTTAGACAACACATGTATACAAATATATAATAAGATTATTCTGAATCATGGTATTGCATACATAAGAAACTCATATTCTCGGGACAAAATATAAGAAAGAATAGAAAAGCTGCAAGAATGATATCAATTTGCATAAGAAAATTCTATAGCAAACAATATATTCTTACAGCACATGTAAACAGTAAATAATCTGCTAAAAGTAGTTCACAGCAAGCCACCATTTACAAAGGTTCTTCTCTCTATCAAAATTGTCCCTGAGGGATTCTCAATTTTAGTTAACATAGTAATATCTCCAAAATAGTTTAGTGAGTATACAATGCTTGAAGAGCCACTACAAAATGGGCCTCTTCCTTTATTTATAGAAATTCTAGTAACTCTTGAAAATGTCTTCTTGAATTCCAAAAGAACCAGTTACAAAAGCGTTTCATCTTCCCCCTCAATGGCTATCACATGTGTGAGAATGAGGACAAAGTTTATGGTAGTTGGAGAAAGAAAAAATATATTATAGTTTCCATCAAATAAGAATTTGCTATATCATCTTATTCATGTACCCTTGTCTTTGACGTAGGTTTCCCAAACCTCGTATTGGTCTTAGAGTGATATGACCCTACGGTATAAAAATACCTTGAGAGCGGCTTCATGTGAGGTTGAGTTATTGGTGAGGGTCTTCATGTCCTTCACTAGGGTATCCATGAATGCTTGGATCATGGTATGAACTTTGGTCGACTAGACAAGGTGTTGCTTCATTAACTCACTTGTTGCCTTCGTAGTTGCCTCAGTTACCTCCCATCTCTGATTTTTTATTTGATGGATATTTTCGAGTTGTTCCATAGTGATGGTTTTCCTGAGCTCTTTGATGGGAGGAAGGTGACACTTCTTTGTAAAATATTGAGTTTCTTTATGAAGTTGTGTGCAAATTGTGAGTGAGCTAGTCATTTCCTTTTCTGATCTCTTCCCAACTTGTTGACATCGATCAAGAAAAGTGTAATCAATCTTTATTTCTACTTCTGAGGGGTGAGGAAGCTCGGTTGGAGCATCTAGATTCTCTTTGATCCATTATTTTATTTCATATAATCCCTAGTGTATGGTGGTAAGTTGGGTGTTCTTGGTTTGCACACGGTTATGTTGTTCCATTCTATTGGCTACCAATTGTTGAAAGACATGCAAATGGGTGTACATATCTATGATGGCATCTTCTAGCTATGTCCTGACCTTTTCAACTTGTGCTTTAAATTATCCTAGACAACCCTCATCTTTCTTTACATGCCTGAGTTGTTCTTCCAATTCTATGATCCTCGCATCCTTCTCTTGGTTTTGGCAGTACAATTTCTTAAGGTTTCGCTTTGTTGTGGTGGTGAAGGAAGTTCCAGTGGATGCCATGGAAAGTGGATCTTAGCTAGCATCTTCTGTTATAGTAGTCTATGTGGTGACTGCTAATGGATTGCCCCCCATGAGCAGTACCTTCATGATTTGTTGTTGCACAATCCGACCTGTGGTTTTGTCATATTTGAACTTTTTCAAGTTCGCCACTTTGTTGGGTTTGTATGGTGTGCTAATCCCAAACTCCATTCCGTCGAATTGTGGGTGAATGTTGGGAACTTTTGATGATGTTTATGGGATATTTGTATCCATAAGTGAGGTGTCATTATTAATAGATTCTTCGTCCCTTCCCCATTTCTCTTCCTCAGCTACCTTAGTCACAGCTTCATCTTTTTCCCTTTGTTCTGCGACTGCCTTTTCAGCTGCAAATTTTGCTTCTCTTTCATCCTCTCCTGCTTTCTCGAGTGCAACCGTTGCTTCTGCTTCCATTGCAACTATTGTTGTTGATTCTGCCACTGCATCATCTTCTGCCTTTTCCTTAGCTTCTTTGATCTTTCTCTTATTCTCAGCAATGTCTAAATTCTTATTTTGGATCTTCTCTTGTCTCCTTCTTTTCTTATCAGCAATTGGTTCTTCCTTCTTTGTTGATTCAAAATGTGTAGATGTAGTTGTAGAAGATTTTTTTTATGCTACCTCTTCTTCTTCTTTTCTCCATGATATTTCACGGGATTTCTCTTCATCTGTGATCCTTCCTATATGTTTTACCTATCTCATGGTAATGACTTGATCATAATTCCTAGCACCATAATGAACTTCTTCCTCCTCAAAAGTAGTTGAGGTATATTCCCAAGTGCGTTTGATTTGACTACAATAATCCTTGAATACCTTCTTGGGATCATGCCTCTGGAATCTTTCTTCTCCGAAGCGATATGATAATTGTGTCTCTACTTCATCCTGGGCCTATTTGATTCTTATGAATGAGTATGATCTTACCCACAACGGAAGTGGGGGATATATGGCCTTCTCATCTTGATACAGTGCTCCCCCGACTCCGAAAATTAAATTTTGATACATGATTTCTTTGAGTACTAGTCTGTTGGGAACAAATATCGGGAGCAGATAGGGTACTTTGGTCACCCCGTATATCCTTATGCATGTATCTTTCTCCATATGGTACCAATCCCCAATATTCTGGATTATTTCCAACTCTTTATCTGTTATACATGGAGTCGGTGCATAGAAGATGAGCTCATATAGAGGTGCTACGAAGTGGTCACAAATCCTATGGCATTATGTTTTGGATTTATGATCCTAGAGAACCTTGCAGTAAATATGTATAGACGGCTCAGTTGGTTACCAGGCCCAACCCATCTTGGGATATTGATGGCATATGCACATAATATCCAATAAATAAGACACCATATGAAAACTTGGGAATTTTCCAGGGTCGATCTCTTTGAAAACTGTGACGAATTTTGCTAAGCTTGTTGATAGGATATCAACCCAGTTGAATATAGACCCTTCATTTTCATAGTAGTAGATTAAGGGCATTAGGGACAATGTGAATTTGGAGGCAGCTTCTTCCCCATACATCTTGCAAAGCATCTCCACAATGTATTAATATGGCATTCTAAGTGCATTGGTCAGATACTCACCAGACGAACTGAGCTTGAAAGATTTATTTGGCTTGTACCAATTTTGAATAGGTCCTTTTCCTTGTGTGGGAACTTGTTGAGGATTTCCTCATCCAATGATCAAGTTCCCTTTTCTAGATGATAATATTTGGCTAGATCGACTTCTTTGAATGACGTTATGGGTTCCCCCTTAGCATTAAGTATGTATTGTTTGTCTAGGTCCACGTGCTTGAGGATCCATGAGATTGTGTCTACACAAGGGAACATTGTTGCACAATATACCACCTTATACATTCCTGATCTCTGGATGTTTTTGAATATTTTTAGTTCATCTTGGTTCCTCGTCTTCAACTACCATGGGGAAGTTTTTCTTTTTGAACATTTGAAAAACCTCACGAGTGAATTTTCCCCTTTCTCTATGATCCCTGTAGTATCATCATAGACAATGCCTGGAGACTCGGACTCTTCTTCTTGTCGAATTATGCTTCTGGAAGCCTTTGTCACAGGTGCCTTGCTTGTTTTCTACTTGTGCGATGACATCTCTTAATTTGCGAAATGTAGTCATAATTAGTGCATAAAACCAGTAGTAAAAGATGACGAGAAATTAAATATGCAGCATAAATCTCTGTAAGAATATAAGACTTGAGCATTTGAGCAGTAAACAAATTTTAGAGATAAATTTTTCCATGTAAACCTTTGTCAAATACCTGAGGAATCACTTGAGTCATTTGAGGGAGGAATTTATCTTCTGAAGAATATAAGATGATCTGGGACATGGTGAGAGTTTGAGGAGAAAACTAGGGGGATCAACGAAGTTGATGCCAACTTGGCCAATGAAGAAAAGTGGAACCAGTATCGAAGATGGAAAGTGCTCTTATATGTACCGGAGCATATGGTGGGAACTTCACTGGTTTGAACCAAAGGAGGTCTTACTAAGTGTGTCAGTGTGCAGAATTTTGTGTCAATGTAGTTTATATTAACCTCACCGGGATGAAAGTTTCTATCGGAGTCAATCTTGAGAAGTCTGTCGGCGGGGTCGGAATAGTTCAAGGAAAGTTCTCCAATTCAATTCAAGGCTAAAGTTACCAAGCTCTATGGAGTGTACCAGAATTGATAAAATCAATTCCTTCGATATATCCTGCAGCAAATCTTACAAAGGTCGTCGGTGCATAAGACCCCACATCGGAGGATTTATTTCAAACCTTATCGGTATAAATAGGAGGATTTTGCATTAAATACGTCAACATGATACCAAAGGAGTTTTTATTAACTCCTCTGAAGAGTCGGAAGAAAATACCCTAACATTGTTTATTGTGTATCGGAGGTGACTATGACACCCTTTCCAGCTTTGCGAGTAACTTTTTTAAGTATGGAGACCAAGGTAGATCTAGATAAGGGTTCGGAAAAGAGCATAAATTGGGGCTTGGTGGTGATTGAGCTGAGGTGAGAAACTCAACCAAACTTGTGGATCCAATCGACGGTAAATGTTTGGCCTTATATCATCAAGTGAATAGCTTGGAAACAATGTATCAGAGCACACTCATTATGTAGAAATACTTGAGGTTTGAAATAAGTTAATTCGGCTGAGTTTTGCTCAAGGCACGAGATGGGTGAGTTTTCATCAGACGGTGTTGAGGTGCATGCAAGCACGGTGCCAATTAGTGGAGGTGATGGACATGGTTAGATTTAAGGTTTAAGAATGTTGTGGTTCTGAGGGTGGAGAGAGAAAAGGGTTTCAAGAGATGTGTTTTTAGGAAAATATGGAGGCGAAGGTAATAACGGTTGAGATTAGGACATCATGTACAACTAGGGCAGAGTAAAATTGATACAAGTGTGCTTACCCTGACCTAACCTTGAACTATTTAATAATGAATAACATGAATAGGGAAATATAGATGAATATTCTTACCTGGAGTGCAATGTGCCACGTGGACTAGACGAAGTTAGCAAATGGTGACGCTTGATGTGCTTCCCAGGGGCGTGCTCCTCACTTACATGGGACAACTTTGTTTTCTCTCAAGGTAATGAGCAATATGATGCAATGTGAAAAGGGAAGGTTGAGGAATTTTTTTTATAATCCCATGAGCATGAAGTTCAAGATATCATGTAATTCCAAGGAATGACGTTGTTATTAAGTTTGGGCTCACCGGCGAAGAAGTTTGGAAATGCTCTGATTATATTGACGGAGTCTGTGGTAACGTTCTCGGTCCTACCGGAACAAGTGATGAAAATTCAATCGATAAGGAGGGATAATTTATAGGAGTAGTTGGCACGAAGGCTTCTGGTATACACCATAGACAAAGATAGGAAAGCCTCTAGTTGTACTGGAGACAAAGCTAACAACTTACCTGATAGTGAAGTCTATGCACCGGAGAAATTTGGACGAACTCCTTTGATGTATACTGAAGAACTTCATAGGAACTCCTCTAATGTATATCGGAGTACTTACCACTAACTCAAGAAATGGCCAACTCACATATCGTAGAAGTTTACAAGTAGTACGTCGATGTGTACTAGAGACATTCTTATGAACTCCTCCAATGCACCAAAAATGTCTAAGTGTCAAACTCAAATGAAACCAAACAATCTTGAAAGACAAGTTAATTTAATAAAAGAGGAAAAAGAAGACTTTAACAAAGATCAAGAAGTCGATTTGTCACTTAGTTGAGTAAAGAGGTTTACAATTCGAAAAGAAAAGGAGGGGTCCCATTTTCTTGGTTAAAAATGAATTAACTGACAAAATGACAAGAAAAAGGGAAGGTGTTTATGACTGGCACAACACATGACTATAAGTTTTCCCTCTCATTGTTACCCTTGGAACCCTTTCCTTTTCTCTTCTTGGTCTGATTGACTAGATCCAGGTTCTCCTCTCCACTTCTTGCTTGTCAACTTTAGACTCCTCCCAAGTCTCTTTCTGGATTCAATCATCCCAAAGCCTCTCCCTATTGGGAAGTTTCTCTCGAGCACAAATTTCCTTGATAAATGGTTCTCATGACTTGGGAAAACCATTCAATGCCACATTTATGAGTTCCACGTCATCCACTTTCTCCCAAATGGATGCAATTTGATCACGTGTTTGAGTGATCCTCATGAAGTAACTAGTAACATTTTTAGATCTTGACATCCAGATGTATTTGAGCTTGTTTTTCAAGACCAACTTCCTATTCAATTTGTCACTCTGGAACAAATCCACTAGAGCCTTGAACATCTCTTTGGTCGAATATTTCTCTGCCACATAACAAATCCACTAGAGTATTGAACATCTCTTTGGACAACTATTTCTCTACAACGTGAGGGATAAAATGATCCTTCACCTCATCCAATATCACTCTATGGGATTTGATATCCTTCTTCTCAAGAGTGACCTTCTCTGTAACATCTGTCGGTRTAGGAACAACCTTCTCTGTAATCTCCCAAAGGTCGTTTTCCTTCAAAAGAAAGGTTACCCTCKCTTTCCAAGACATAAAGTTAGATGCTCCATCTAACTGGTCTTCAAACCTTAGATGGATTGTTTCCATTACCATATTTGAACAAAAACAATTATCGTGTGCKTATTCCTTCAAGMACCCATAAGAACTTCATTGTTGAAATTACCCATATACAACCCTATAAGTATTAGTAGTGTCTGTGTATGTCCCTTACTCTTCTATATCATMCGTATGTACATGCTCTGGGATTTTGTAGTGTGCATATATATGCACCTAAACTACAGTAGTTTTTGTATGTACATGGTTTGGCTTACTTATCTTTGCATACAGTCTACAAAAAAAAAATTGTTGTTGTACAATTGCTTCCTAGAAATATGTCCTTATATTTCTTACTGTTGGTTTATAGATCTGCTAAGATCTCCTTGCAGATATGGAATATCTATTGCAAATTGTTTTGGATCTATATTTGTTCCTTTAAACACTTATTTTTGTAAATCAGATATAATAGATAAGTTGTTGTGAACTGCTTTGTAACCTGAAATTTGTCTCCCTTTCAAAGTGCAATCTTTGATACCATGTTGAAAATTGTATTCAGAAACACCTAGACAAATTATTTCCTAGTGATTTCCTTGTTGAAAATTAAATTACGACTCATTGAATAAAATACATTGGTTGGAAATAATAAAAATACCAGCAATAAACTACAAAACAAATCTTACACATCACACAGAAAATTAGTCCCTTCAAATAAGCTTATCATTAGAATAATATCAAAGCTTACAAGGGACCTCTTACTGGGAAAATGGCCCACTGGGGAAAAATACAAGCTGCAGCAAAACATGGTAGCTTGTTCTACTGCCCAACACTTTTGTCACCATTGTACGTCCCTACAACTGTAACTTCCCCGCTATAATACTTGGTTTAATTAATGCTTATGTAGATACAATGTGTGGCTACGACCAAAGCGATGTAATATGTAAATTGTATTTCTATGTTTTGGTAATAAAATGTGATACCAACTGCTAAGGGGACATGGACAGAGATGAGGGCTAAATTAATCCACAAGAGAGGGCAGAGTGTAAGAGAATGGCCAAGAGGGGTCCAAGGGGGAATTACCCATGAATATTAATTCAACCCATTTTCCTAAGTTTTTTGTTGGTATATGAACCTTCTAATTTCTGATTGAGTGTTCCCAAAGCCAATCATTGAATACATGTAAGTGGGTGGGTGTGAGTGGTCGCATCCCAAAGTTATTGGGAACATGGGGGTTGAGTACAATCAGCTTGGGGAAGTGTGTGAGTCAAGCAAGTCAACCAAAGGGAGGAAATTTGTATGGGTTGGGACAACAATTTTAGATAGTCAAGTCTTGTGCATGAGGAGCAAGTAGAGAGAAAGAAGGAGAGCTTGGCGCTGGTGCAACCATGGAGGACGAATTCTAGAGAAAGATGGAGCGTATTTGGAGATGGAATCTAAAGAGCCAAGTTGTCAGGCCTAAAGAGTGAAATCATAGGTGAGGTGCACTATAACAGCAAGTGTTGTTGTTGGTTGTTGGTAGTTTGTCCTAGCAACAAGTTCCCTTGAGTTCCTAGCTGAGATATTCCTAAATACTTGTGCCAGAGAGACTCCAATAAATTAATGGGACATCCAAGGGACTAATATCAGTGAAGGGGTACATTCCTTGGGTTGGGCAGGTCAAGAAGAAGAGAGCTAGTGGAGAATCGAGATAGTTGTAACAAGGTATCAATGGGTTGTGAGTTTTATGAGATGTGAGTGAACTATGAGAGACCACCCTCTTTTTTGGATTGCTAGCCTCAGCTCGTGGGTGACTCATTGTTGAGATTTGGAACAGTCAATTTATGGTTGGGTGGAATGTTCATCCCAAGTAATTAGTTGCACAACAGATTTAAAAGATAAGTGTTTTATCTTGTTGGTGTGTTATTGTTGTGCATGGACACTATGTATTTCAAAATGATTTATATGATGATGTGTTGAATTATTAAGTTGCATTGATGCAGACCTATCGGCCCTTGGGCTGAGATCCACTCACAGGATCGTTCTTTAACCCCTTCGAGCCAGATCGACTCTTTCGGATTCCCTGCTGGAATCTCCCTTCAAATCGATCCACAGGTCCTTCGGGAAGCTCCCCTATGCGAACAGCACTAGGCACAAGCTCCTTTCTTCCCAAGCGACCATAGTGCTATGACCAAGGGCCTAACCCAAGGTCCTTTTTTGCAACTCGCAATCTCACGAATTCACGAATCGTGGCTCCCGACTCTTCCCTTTCAATCTCGCGATACCCGAATCGCCGATACGGGTATGGCTCTTCCTCTGTCAGCTCCTTCCTTATGCGACCGTCGGCTAGGCTAAGCGCTAGCACTTCTCGCCTCTCGCTGCTTCACGAGTTCAAAGGTTGAACTCTTGTGCTATTATCTCACGAATCCTCGAGACGCGAGAAGTCAGTGGAGTGTTGACTCCTTCCAATATGTGACGTGTGTTCGTCGGTCAATTTCTCGGGCCCACCGTGTGGTTCTGTCACGTGTCTCTTATGCCCAACTTCGGCACTTCGCAACTTCGCTTCTCGAAGTGCTACTTCCATTGTATCCCGACACCCGAAATGCTGAGATCCTGAACTCCTCGCTACTTCTTATCGCAACTCGCGACTTCGGGACTTTCAGGACAGACGTCTCGACCTCTTATTCGTCGATATGCCAAAACGCCGAAATTCCGACACATCGTCAACACGGGTCCCACAACGGAACTTCCCGCCTTTTTGAGTTCTTGGACTTTGCGACTTCGCGAATCCTAATGCTATGCTCTCGGTTCTCCGACTCACGAAAATCCAAAATGGTCAACAAAGGTTTGACCTCCGTGTCGACAAGTATGCCACCTATCCACTATGTGTTGTCAAGTTCTTCCGCACCTTCAAAACATCTGAATGTGCGATAGGTGCAGTGAGACTCTGATCCAATGGTCCTCACTTGACCTGGATCCTACGGTTGTCCTCGCTCCTCACGATTTCACCACTCGCGACTTGGAGCACCCAATCTTTGGGCTCTCACCTGCCGAACCTCCAAATTCGCGAGATCCCTTGATCTCTGCCACATGTCCTCCTCCAATGGACAGCTTAGATTCTTTCATGACACGCGAAGTCAAGAGACTTCCTCCTCTGACCTCCGATGATTGAATCCCCGATAGAGAGGATCTCATGACACGTGTCCTTCTTCCAGCGAATGGCTCAGATTCCTTCGCTATTTTGGGACTTTGCCTTTCGCGATTTTGTGGATCTCAATGCAAAGATTTTAACTCATAAATCCCTTGCTCCTCTACATGACCCAACGGCTCTTGGAACTTCGTGAATCCTCCATGGAGAATTCCAACCATCCAATTCCTCCTTGACGATTTCTGCGAAATGAACAAAGTGTTCCTTCACGAAACTTATCCACCAACAAACAATATCGCTATGCTTCCGTCCGACACTTCAAGGCACTAGCCCTCTTGAGATTTTCTTCGACAACTTCAAAGATCCTATCCCTCCTGATCTTGATTGAAAAATCCTCAAGTCCTTTAGGGAAAATTCCTACACGCACTCCTTGCGGCAATTCTTCAAATACTTCCAAGTATTTGAACGTCTTCGACTCTACGCACTCCCT
>SNQJ01S0004031.1:165068-240321 GCA_010110895.2 Picea sitchensis | reverse complement strand
TAAGGATATTCCTAAGGGAAAAAAACCAAAGAATAAGAAATGAGTGTGGCTTTATTTTAAAACTTTGGAGTCAAAATTGTGGTTTATTTTAAATTAATGTACAAAGTATGTCAAGGTTGTATTCATTTGTTGTGTGTGTGTGTGTCTGTGTGTGCATGTTTGTACACACACACGGAGAGATAGATAGATAGATAGATATAGATATATACATACATATATATGCATGCACATACATACATACATACATGTATACATATGTATACACACACACACACACACACACACACACATATATGGACACACTCACACACACACACACACACACACACACACACACATGTATGTATACATATACATATGTATACATATGTGTGTGTGTATAAATACATATGTACACACACATACACACACAAACATATATGTATATATGTATGTATGTGTGTGTGTGTATGTACATACATATACGTATACATACATACATACATATGTGTTATGCACACACACAAAAACATATATGTATGTATGTGTGTGTACATATACATATACATACATACATACATACATACATACATATGTGTGTGTACATACATACATGTATATGTGTATACATGCATACATGTATATGTGTATACATATATACATACATACATGTATATGTGTATACATGCATACATGTATATGTCTATACATATATACATACATACATGTATATGTGTATATATACATACATACATACATACATACATATATATTGATATTTTTTTGTTAAGTTATTGATTAATATCTTTGAAATGGTTACAATGTTTTGTCCAATTCATTTCTGATATTGAATAATCACTGCATTTAATCCTTAAACCATAATAAGGCAAAAATAGCAGCATTGAATAGAGCACTACAATGTGATAAATTTGAAGAATTGATCAAATTAGCATACATTAATGACATGCCACCTAGCCTTTAGAATGAAGATAATGATGAAAATGGGGTCCCTAAAGAAGGATTGAATGAAATGCTCACAGGTTTCTTTGGGGATGGAAACAATGATGAGGGTGATGATCCTGTGGTTGACAGTAGTGATGATACATAGGGGAATTACTACCAACATAATGTTGAAGATATTAAGTATAATGACGCAATCAAGCAAGCAATCAAGACAATAACGTTCAAATCAAGTGCAAGTAGAACATCATAAATTTTATGCACATTAATATTATTATAAATCAAGTCAATGTTTGTCTAATCAAACAAGAGATTATACTCACTTAAGTCAGTTAAGTTATGTTTATATATTTGTATTGTCAATTGGTGTACCTAATTAGTAGATATTTATTTACTTCGTTAATATTTTTTAAGTGGATTCTAAATGGATGGTTGCAATTTTTTTTCCATGAAAAAAAACATACTTTTATTTCAATTGAAATTAAATTAAAATCCTTAGGCACATGTCGCGCTTCAACATAGAACATGGTTGTAAGTAGAGTGATACAAAAATTGGGTCTAACAAGTTATTAATCCTTTTTTCACCTCAACCAGAACAAAAATATAGGCATCTATGTTCGAACAGAACAAGTATATCCAAATATGTAACCAAAAAATCAATTATCATTTCAACTACAAGTCCATAAATTTGCGTTTACTTAGAAAGTGATTTGTTGTCAGAAAATGTCTTCGGTGATCATCTTATTGATATCTAACCTCAGAGCCTCCTTAGAGAGTGAATCAACAACCGTATTCAATTATTGAAAGATATGTCTGAAACTTGTGTCTTGAAACTATGCAAAGATTAACTTCAATCGCTATGAGATATGCAGCAAACCCAGGTGTGTCACCTGAATCAAAACATTCATCCATTTAATAAATAAATTGTAATCCTAGAACACATGTAACACTGTGATATTTTTGTCCATGGTACATTTCAGCAATGCAAATGATGCATTAAACTCTCCTTTTTATTCATGCCCTGACCAATATTGGCTTGACCTATTATATAATGCTTTTATGAGAAGTAAAGGATAAACCCCAGCCCACATGATTGTGATCTCTCTTAATTGACCCCATCAAAATATCCCAATGAACCTCCTTATTAATGAGAACATCATTAATACTGCGAAGCTTCTTTAGGGACGGAGAAGGTTTGTATAATGAAAACAAATCCATAGATTGCAATGATACATTAAAAGTAGGCCACTGCTTATCCTAAAATACATTATCATTATGAGGAAACCAAACACCCCAGAAAACCAAAATGGGTAAGAAACGAAAGGATTTTAATGTACCTCTGCTAAAATAGACTTGAAATTTATCAACCAAAATTATCCCTTACCATAAATGATTAATATTTACATGTTTTTCTATCTCTAGCCATGCCTACCTTGTATAAATACATTCCAAGAAAAGGTGTAAGTTTGTCTCCTCGTTCCTCTTACATAAACCACACATACTATGATTGGTCTTRTTCCTACACTAAAAATGATCCCAAGTTGGCACCCTACCTTTCTGAGCTAACCAAAATAATAATAAACCTTTCAGTGGGACCTTTATTTCCCAAATTTGTTTAKCCCACCATGAACCATCCAAAAAATACAAATAATGCATAGCTAGATAGCCCAATCTTTTAGAGCAATGCCCCCCCAAGGCATTGAAATTCCCAGCTAGTTCATCAACATTTCCAAATAAATGAATATGTGCCTTGGTTAACTCTRCAGTAAATTGATTCTAGAATGGGTGCTAAACAACATCTGGGTCTAAATCCAAAGCTCCCAACCAACCCTGACCCCATATCAATGCTTGAGCCTCCTTGCCAAATTTGGTTAGATTACCATGCCCTAAAAATCTAAAATGATCAAATAATGCATCAAGTAGAATAAAATTATGTCCACAACCCACTATAGAGTCCAAGCCAACACGAAATTGTTCACCCAACCCAACTCTCCATGCTAGGAATTTCCCAATAATGGGAAAGGCTAAAGTTAAGGCCTTCCATTGGCTAAAAACATTGGAGATACTCTTATGGAAAGCTCGAATACAATCCATCCATATGTCTAGAGCTATGTATTTCCAGATCAGAATTATTCTCCACAAACTATCATGGGATAGAAAAACCCCGAGAGTTCGTGTCACCAAATGCTTCCCAAACATACATATGCCCTTTAAACCCCAACCACTGAAGTGTTTGGGTATTGAGACTGCTTTCCAACTGACCAACTGCGACCCCTAATATTCATCGTTCCCCTTCCATAGATAATTGAAGCATAGGTTCCCAATCTTAACCAAAATACCTTTCGGAATGTATGACAATAGATGCCAATATACCAGAATGGCTTCAGTGACCGATTTTATAAGCGTGAGTCTACCACTCTTGGAAATCCATCTATTGCACCATAGATTTATCCTTTTTCCAATTCTTGTTAGAATCCATTTCCAATCATATATACCATAGTTGTTTGGTTTTAGGTAGAAACCAATATATGTCAACATGTCATCTAACTAAAAAGTAGGGAAAGTAAAAAGATCAGTTAATAATAACTTTATGTCTTCTTCAATCTTTGGAAAATAAATGCAAGGTTTATTGCAATTCACCATCATACCTATTGCCATACAGAAAAGGTCTAGAACCTCCTTGAATTTTCAACCCTATGCCTCTAAATAGTAAATGAAAAGTAGGACATCATCCAAAAATAACAAATGTGTGAATTGATCTGATCGACGGATTCTTACCCCTTGTATTACGTTCAATATCTTTGCCTCAACAATTTACAAACTTAATCCTTCCAACACTAGTAAAAATAAGTAAGGGGACAATGTACATACCTATTTGAGTCCCTGTGTAGGTTTGAAGAATTCCAAACCTGATCCATTAATTAAGATAGCAAAAGAAGTTGAATTGATACAAGTCATAATCCATTTTATCATAGGAAATTATAATCCAATCTAAAGTAAAATCAATTTAATATAGAACCAGGATACTCGATCATAGGATTTGGAGAGATCAAGTTTGATTATGGAAGATGGACACTTAGTGACTTTAATGGAAAGTAACCCCTCCTGTGTTTTTCCTATCGCCTCGTGAATGAGTCTACCTTTGAGAAACTTGAAGTGTTCTTGTGAGATTACCTTGGAAAAAATTGGTTTTAGCTTGACTATGATGACCTTGGCTATGATTTTATACAAACAATTGTAAATGGAAATTGATCGAAAATCATCAAAGGTATCAGGATGCTCCACCTTCATAATTAAGGCCAAGAAGGTGGCATTGAAACATCCAGGCATCTTTCCATTTATCGAAATTCTTTTACCACCCAAATCAGATCATCACCCAAGACTTCAAAGAACTCTTTGAAGAACTTGGTCATCTAGCCATTCAATCTTGGGCTCTTGTCTCTTTAAAAAGAGCTCATAACACCCAACAGTTCATATTTTCTCACCTCGCTATACAAAAACTGATTATTCTCCTCCTCTATAAGTATAGCAAAAAGTAATATCATTTTGAGAATTTCCCCCATTCTTTCATGATTAGTTTCCTTAAATAAATTTTTGAAGTAATTAACCCCAAGGGTTGGCATATCTTGAAAACCACAAATTTTGTGACCACTATCATCTTGCAAATCCCAACTTGTACTATAGTTCTTCCTGTGATTGGTAAATTTTTGGAAGAATTTAGTATTTTTATCCCCAACCTCTATCCATAAATCTCGACTCTTGATTTAGCACTCCTTTTACCAGCCCAGAAGGAGCTTGTATAAACTCTCCAATAACAACACATGCCCATGGATTCTTAATAAATAGATTCATTATCATGAAATGTTGATTAAGGTTGGTTGTCATTGATGTGAACCCTTGAAGAAAGCCACGTAGCACAAAGGTTGGGTAATGGACCCAAGATTGTTTGATGTAAAGATGACTCATGGTTGATAATAAGTAGAAATGTATGAACTCCAAAGTGGTCCCCTTATGGTGAAATCCCTCATGGGAAGACGCTTTGTGGATTGAGTTATCTTAGAAGTATGGTTAGAGAACCCATGCTTATTTGTGCAATAATGAGATGAACACCAGAAAATTGTTCAGTGAAACTATCCTAGATGGATAGTGATTTTCATTCCATTTATGGTGGTATGTGGAATGTCACATAACTCCTCACGGTTAGATAGTTATGGCCATGAGAAGTTGGAGAACCCGCTAACTCCTCACTCTGCTAGATAGGTATGGCCATGAGAAGTTGGAAGAGAACCTGTGTTTGGGTAATGGAATCTAAGCTTGGTTTTGCGGATGTGGATACCCGATGTGTTTTGATATATTTTCAGTAATACTACTCATATGGATAGTACATGTCATTCCATCATTTATGTGGTGGTATGTGTAACGCCACATGTAATCCCTCACAGCTTGAGAGAGTTATGGCCTTAATGGGTTGGAGGACCCTCATATGTCATCTAAAGCCCCAAAAGGTCAGTAGTCAAATTGAAGAGTTTTAAAATAATAAAGTGAAGTGATGAGTAACTATATAATTCAAAGTGAATGCAAATCAATTATTTAAATAAAATTAATGAGAATTAGAAGTGGTTTAACCCAAAAATAAGGAAAGTGGACAAAGTGACCTAGAAGATGTTTTTAAGGGGAAGCGAGCTTGAGAGTATATAACATAAGAGGCTCTAATTTAAATAAAACTTGAGAATATTGAATACTTATAGGTGTCCGAGGTAACCAAAGGATATCTAAGCCGAATTTTATGATGTGGAAGGTGAAGAAAACAAGGCCGGAATTCACAAGGATAAATTCTTTTGATGATGCTTTCTAAGGTATATATTTTACAAGTCATTCACCATTTTCAAAAACAAATTTTTTCTAGAATGATTCAGACCATGAAATTGCTATTCAATAAGGAAACATATCCAAGTATCCGTGGTAAAAATTCATCTTGTAGTTCGTTGTATTTTTCGAAAGTTAATCAGGAAAATAGGTTTGTAGCTAGTCCTGAAAATAGTCAAACAGGTGTTTCAAGTAAAATGTCATAACTTATTCATAAAAAGATCCAAATTCAAGAAGACAAAATGTGTTATTATATTATAGTCTGTAGTATGCTTTTAATAGTTTCAAATCAATTCAACAACATTATGTTCGGGCATTTACAAGCAGTCGCTCTAGAATGCTGCACCAACAAGGCACATGTTATTTTTGCTATAATTCCTTTTCCGAGAGGTTCCAGGTAGTGACACTGGAGGAATTGCATAAAACACAATCAAGAAAATTGTTATTATTTTGATATCATTCATTACAGGTGCTGGCGATTTATTTCCAAGTCATGTTGACTAATCCAAAATTAGTCATGTGGGAGTAAAGTAAAGTTTGATGAAATGCTATCTCTTTGCTTTTCGTTTTAAAGTTAAGGAAGGTTTGCGTGCATTTTATCATATACACCCGTGTCTATTGTAGAGTTATAAATCATATTTGATGATGAAACTGATGAGGATTTTGCTGAGGTACAAGCTGGGTAGATGGTTGAGGACAAGTAGTTGATGAGCTATACATGAGGTGTGAATTTGATGATGTTGGTAGACATTGATGAAAGAAGTTGAAACATGATTGCGTGTTATTACTCTGGAACATGGCTTGCTTTCACTCTGTTTATGGTACAGTTGGATTACATATTGTTTGGTACAGTTGGCGCATGGTTGATGCACATTTTTACGGTGCTGGTGCATGGCTGATACACTCTGTTTATGGTAATGTTGGATTATAGGGTTGAGATACGTACTTGATTTGCATGGTTGATGCATGGTCCGTGTTTATTGGTACGTGTTTAAAATAGTATATCTCACAAAGGATAGTGTGATGCTGGTTCCACTCTACTTTAGCTCTGTGGTGATTGATCAGAGGTAAGGATAGGTGGTCATTGTAGCCACCTTCCGTTGCAGCCAAAGAACTTAGGGGGTTGTGGTATTCTTCCGCTGTAGCCGAGAATTGGGGAGTTGGATATTCCCTCATTTTGTAGCTTGAGAAACTAGGGTTTGGATCCTCCTTCCGGGCCAAATGGAAAACAAAGGAAGTTGGTGCTTCCAATGAATGTAATTCTTTAAAACATATAAGAAAAAATCATTCAGTAGTTTTCTCCCACTTTGGATTTCAACGTAAAACACTCTGGTGTGTACATATGCGTGATTGTCTACTTTTATTTCTCGCTATCGATAATAATTATAAATTGTTATAACATTTGGATTATTTGGAGGAAAAGGATTATAATTATTAATTATTATTGATTCACCCCTCTCAATAATCCAACAATTGTATCAGAGAATGTTCCTTCATAAATTAGTTTGTCCACCGAAGGTAGATCATGGAGAGTACCAACTCATATAAAATGGAATACCACACTTGATGGACAAGTACATTTTTGGAGCATAAGGACAAGACATATACAAGAACAGGGGCTTGGAAATGGCAATCAAAATGTGATGGATACACAAGACAAAATAGCCCACCAACAAATGACAAAGTAGTGAACTTAAGTCGAATAATTCCAAAGTCAGAAATGCACTTTTTGAATGGTCTCAATGAAACAAGATTCACCAAAGTTGCACATTTGTAACCGTTTAAAAGAGGATTTGGGACAGCCAAATATTTATGAAGGAGATACAAAGTCAGGCAAAGAAATCTTCAAACTTACAGGCTCACCGAATCAACTAAAATGAAGGAAGAGAATATTGTACCACTTAAGAGTTATTGAAATGAAGAATGAAATCAGGATTGGGAGAAGAAATCAAGAATCAGAATTGTTCAAAGGTACTAAGATCTCTTCCTATGAGATTCAACTTAAGATATCAAGACTAGAAGAAAGATCAAATCTGAAATCAATAAGCATGGAATAATTACATGGAATCTTCACAAAGATATGTGAGATGAGAACTGGATAGTAAAATCCATATGTAAAAGAACCATCCTTCAAATCATCCAAAAGATCAAAGAAAAGAAAGGAATAAGAACAATATAGCAGCAGATCGCCTTAAGATGATGAAGAAGTGGCCAAATCTGTCAAAGATTGAACAAAGGAACCAATGGTAGGTAAGCTTCCTTTAATTTGTTTTAATTGTGATGGTGATTGGTAATTCTTCTAAAAAATGTCCTCATAAGAAAAAGAGAAATGATGAAGGTTACTCAAAAGGCACAAAAACTATTAAAAGAAATATTTCAAGAAAAGCTTTTGAGTGCATCAAAGAAGACATCCCACCATCAGATGAAGATGAAACTGATAATGAGACAGAAAGAGTTCTATACATGGAAGTAAAAGATTCTAATAATATGAAAATCCAAAGAAGAATATGAAAAGCTGAAGAAGGATATGAAGAAGTCAAGACAAAACTCCGAAGAGGCATAAGCTGACTATCGAGAAGAATTAATGTGCGCTATAGAAGCTATCAAGAGAAAAGAAGAAGAAAACAAGAAACCACATGTTAACTAGACAAGAAAAAGGACACTCGATAACTAGGAACAAATGATCACAAGATTGAAGGTTCAAATAAAAGAAGATAAAAAAAAATGAAGCACTCAAAGAATTAACTAGAAGAAAAGGACAAGATCATTGAAACTTGGAAGGTAGGATTGTCATAGGTAAGAAAGGATATTCCAAAATAAAATATGCATTAGCCCAAAATTTATGGATGACATTATCAAAGAATCAAAATTATCATTAATTAAAACTATTTTTCTTAAAAAAAAAAAAAAAAAAAAAAAAAAAAAACAATAGAGCAAGAAACAAATCCAAAAAGCTATAAACAATCAAAGGGGTAGGAATATATATACAAGGAAGATTACAGGACACTCCTCCAATCGAAGAAGATTCAGATTTAATCAACAACAAATGATAGGGTTTCAAGAAGAAGAAGGATCTATAAGAGCACCTCCTTTGTAGAATATCTCAAATCCTGTATCAAAACTATATTTTTTGGTTTATGTTATGCATGTAATAATTTTGGACATAAAGTTGTGAATTACGAAATAACAATGTAACAATAACAACTTTGAGAGTCATACACAAGGTTATCGAAGACCTAGTGAAACATGGAAGAAGAAGTTACAAATGTGCTTGAATATTTGATCAAGTGGAATGTTAAAATGTAACAATTTTGGATAATGTACAAAATTGCGTAATGGAAGTCCCTCCTAAAGAACTCCTCAACGTAATAACAATAGTCACAAAACCTCGAAATGATATGGATAAATCAAGATCGTGATAGCAATGAAGAATGCACATTCGCTTTACAAACTAAGTAGAATAAACACGGTTGATATGTTGACAAAGGATGTTCAAAACACATGACAAAAAGATAGAGACAACGATACATTGAGAAAAGAAAAATATGGATTGGTTTCCTTTGGAAATGATAATTCAAACAAAATCATTATTGGAGAAGGCATAGTCTGAATTGGGAACAAGAATAAAAGGCACAAAATAAGTTCTACTGGTAGAAGATATGAAACATAATTTTCTAAGTGTGATTCAAATGTGAATTGTCATAAAGTTACTTTTGATTCACAAAAGTGTGAGATAAGAAAAGAAGGTTCAGTGGAAATTGGTTGGTACATACCAAGTAAAGAACTTCAAACAACATATATGTATTAAGTGAAATTGAAATGAAAAGTGTTTTCTAGAAAGGAAGATGAAAGTTATTATGGAAGTACGTATGAATGGGTCATACGTATCTTTGATAACCTTGTCAAAGTCGCAGAAGCAACAAAGAAATGCCCCATCACTTTAAACTAACCAACACTTTACGCAAGCATTATCAACAAGGAAAGGCAACAAAGACCGTGTCTAAATCAAAGGAATATTCAACAACAAGACCATCGGAAATTGGTGCATATTGATCTAGTTGGACCAACTACAAATAAAGGGATTAAAAGTCGAGATAATTTTTTATATTATTAATGATAATTATACAAGAATGACCGCAGCTTTCTTTCTCAAGAACAAGTCAAGCTTTGAAAACTTCAAGATCTACAATGGTTGAAAATGAGGATGGATTCAAGAATCAAATGCTTGGAGATCTGATAATGGAGGAGAGTTCACTTCAAAGGAATTTATGGATCATCAATACTATGAATAAAAGGCAATTTTCTCGTTTAGACACCCAATGTAATGGAGCTGTTGAAAGAAAGAATAGGACAAGATGTGAAATGGCCCGAATAATGCTAATGGATTCAAATTGATAGATATATTTTGAAATGCAGTGCATTGCCAGCTCACATTCAAAAAAAGAGGTAATTCTCATAAACAATATTGATAAACTCCCTATGAGCTATGGAAAGGAAGACCAACAAATGTAGCTAATTTCGTGAGTTTTGTACAAAATGCCATCAAGAGAAGATGGCGTAATGGGAAAGTTTGACTCTATGTGGGACAAAGGAGTACTTTTGGGTTACTCAAGTACAAGGAAAAATACAAGTGTTACAATATAATAATAAACAAAGTTGTGGAAAGAATCAACGAACAATTCTTTGATGAAATTGCGGCACTTAATCAAAGGAAGAAGAAAACAAATCAATGGAATAACTTTGAAGAAGAAGAAGCAAAAAGATGAAGTAGAAGAGGAAGATGAAGAGAATCAATAAAACAAAAGAGAAAGTTCACAAGTATCTCCAAAGAAACCTAAAAAACGAGTACGTATGAATCATCCTTCGTGATCAAATTATTGGAAACAAAGATGTAAGAGATGAGACTAGAAGAAAATATGTTCACAAGAACAAACACACCCCAGTACCTTATCTACAATTGAACCAAACCTGCTTTGAAGAAGCCAACAAGGATGAATTTTTAATAAGGCCATGAATGAAGAATTGATCAAATAGAGAAAATGACACTTGGGAACCTGGTTCCAAGACCAAAGAATACTTAACGTGATCGACACAAAATGGGTTCAGAATAAATTAAAATGAAGATGGACAAGTTACGCGAACAAAGATATGATTGGTATGTGCTGATATGCACGATTGAAGGAATCGATTGAAGAGACATTTGTCCCAGCTTCCTAATGGAAACAATCCTGCTGTTTTTAGCCTATGCATGCTCCAAAAATGTTAAAGCATATCGAATGGATGTAAAATCATCTTTCTAAATGGGGAACTTGAAGAAGAAGTCTACATTGAACAACCAAAAGGATTTCAATTGCCAGAGAACACACGACATGTCCAGAATTAAAAAGGCCTTGTATGGTCTTAAATGTGAACTTAGAGCTACGGTAATTTAGACCTGATAAGAATCAGAGGGCAGGCAGTGGTCTTAAAAGGCGTAGACAACAACCTCTGGCGATCAAGATATGAATAGTAACATTTTATTAATTGACCTTTTATGTTGATGATATTATTTTGGTAGTGATGATGACAAAGCTGCTTTACAATCGGTAAAAGGATATGAATGAATTTGAAATGTCAAGCATTTTGGAGAACTGGCTCCTTCTTTTGGGATCTCCGATACATCAGCAACTAATGAATCTTTTATTTCTCAAACCAAGTATATCATAGAAATGCTAAAGAGGGTCTGAATGGAAGATTGCAAACTAGTTATAACTCCCATGCAAAACCAGTTGCAAGTTGGAGAAAAGATGATGATTCAAGTTCTATAGATCGCAGAGGCAATACGTGTCAATGATTGGCAACCTACTATATGCGACAACAACCAGACCATATGTAATGCAAGAAGCTGGACAGGCGGGAACACCTACAAAGACCAAAGGAGTCACGCAGTGTTAGAAAGGAAGAGGATTTTCAGATATCTTAAAGGAACATAAGAGTTTCTGGATTATGGTATCCAAAAGGAAAGGATCTATCACTTTGCCATTTACACACAGATGTAGGATTGGGTAGGGTTGATTGATGACCGACGAAGCACCAAAGGAGAAATGTTCTACTGCGAGGTTTAGTATCATCATGGATAAGAAAGAAACAATCATCATATCTTTATCGCCGTACCAGGCAGAGTATATTGCAGCAACATCATGTTGCGCTAATGTGCTCTTTGGATGAAACAAACTCGATGAGATAGGTTGAGCATGATGATCCCATTCCAATCCATTGTGATAATACAAGCGCCATCAAGATCTCGAAGAACCCGGTGATGCACTCCAAGATCAAGCACATTCCAATAAAGCATCACTTACCGAGCGTGCTGCGTAAAAGAACATCAAAGCTGAGTATGTGGCACAAAATAACAAGTGGCGTGACATCTTCACAAACCACTTCCACGCAGAATCCTTTGAATATTCGCCAGAGGACTTGGAGTTATTTCTACTCCAAAATGAATGTTTTTGAATGCTTATCTTATATGTGTTGATTTACAAGAGGACGACCATAAGAGGATAGTTCACCGTGGGGAGCAAACTTGATGGAAAGATACCTTTCCATTGATGACAAGGGGGAAAGATTTATCAGATACAAAGGACAAAAACATGGTTCTAGGGGGAGGATTTATCGATGAGGACATAGCATGGTTCTAGAGGAGTGATTTATCGATACGAGGATGTGAGGCAATGGTTCTAGGGGAGCATGGAGTGATATGATTTCAAAGATTAATCGTGAGCGTTGCCATCAATGCCAAAGGAGATTGTTGATTGTTGGTTTTCATTGATGTCAACCCTGAAGAAAGTCTCTGAGAACAAAGGTTGGGTAATGGACCCAAGATTGTTTAATGTAAAGATGACTCATTATTATTCCTATCATGGTTGATAATAAGGCAGAACGGATGAACTCCAAAGTGGTCCCCTTATATGAAAGCCCCCATGGGAAGACGCCAGTGTGATTGAGTTATTCCAGAAGTATGGTTAGAGAACCCGCTTATTTGTGGAATAAATGAAATAACTGAATTTGTCAAGATCCGATGGATAATAGTGCTTTATCATTCCATCTACTGGTATGTGGAACTGCCACAACTCCTCATCGTTGATTAGCCATAATATGAGAAATGGATCCGTGCCTGGGTAATGGACCCAAGCTTGTTTTAATGGATAATGGTATAAGATTTGATATATTTTTAGGTAATACTATTCTATATGGATAGCATGTCATTAAGATTATGGTGGTATGTGGAACGCCACATGCAACTCCTCACGGCCGAGAGTTATGGCTCCATTTAGTTGGAGGACCCTCGTTTGTCATCTAGAAGCCCTAAAAAGGTCAAAGTAGTCAAAGGGTTTTAAGAGTTTTGAAGGTAAACAATAAAGTGAAGTGGACAGATGCACTATAATTCAAAGTGAATACAAACACTATTTAAATAATAAATTTAATGGATAAATTAGAAGGGTTCACCCTAAAACAAGGAAAGTGCGCAAAGTGACCTAAAAGATGTTATTAAGGAAGCTACATGGAGAGTAAAAATAAAAGGTGCCAGCTCTAATTTAAATCACACTCTGAGAATATCAACAACTATAGGTGTCCTATAACCATGGGATATCCAAGCTGAATCTCTATGGGAAGGTGTAAAGAAAGTGCTAGTCAATTCAAGGAAGGATAAATTCATTTTGATGATGCTTTCTGTTGGTATGTTATTTGCTTAAAATCATCTCGCCATTTTCAGAATAACTTTTTTCTAGAATGATTCAGACCGTGAAATTTATATCCATTGAGGAAACATATCCAAATATATGTGGTAAAAATTCATCTGTGGGTCATTGTATTTTGGAGTTACACTATGTGGAAAATAGGGCTTGTGGCTAGTCTTGGAAAACCAGTCAAAACAGTGTTCTGCTAAAAACGCCATAACTTCTCTTCATAAAAAGATCCAAATTTAGTAAGACAATTTTTTTTTTTTTTGTTAGAGTAAAATCTGTAGTATGTTGTGTAAATGTAGCCATATCGATTCAACAAATATTCCATTCGGAGCACGCTCTACAAGGTCTCTTTCTAGAATAAGCAAGAATTCAACAAGGTATACACATTTTTGCTATAACTAATTTTTGAGAGGTTCCAAGTAGTGACACCAAGGAATTTCACAAACACATTGAAGAAAATTTGTACCGCTTCGTAAGTTTATTCATGTACAAAGTTATGATTATTTCAAGTCATGGTTGTTGACTAATCCAAAATAGTCATGGGAGACTAAAGAAAAGTTTGATGTAAATGTTAGTCTCTTTGTTGTTTAAAGTTAAGGAAGGTTTGCAGTATGTAATCATATACACTGTGTCTATTATAGAGTTATAAATCATATTTGATGATGAAATTGATGAATACTTTTGAGGGGTACAAGTTGGGCAAGATGGTTGAGACAAGTAGTTGATGAGTTGGCACATACGAGGTGTAATACTGATGATGTTGGTACATATTGATGAGTCATAGTTGATGAGTAGTTGACACGTTTGGTACATACTTGGAAATAAGGTTGGTCTCACTTGTTTATGGTACAAAGGATGACATTGTTTGGTGCTGTGTTGGTGCATGGTTGATGCACTTGTTTATGGTGTTGGTGGCTGCTTGATACATTTGTCTATGGTATGTTTTGAGGTATAGGTTGATGCAGGTTGATGCATGGTTCATGTTTATTGGTACAAGCTTACAAGGGTATATCTCATGCTGATAGTGTAACATTGTTTCCATCATTCTACTTCTAATTCAGTATGCTGGAGGAGGGCAAGGACAGGTTGTAGCCACTTCATTGTAGCCGATAGGGTTGTAGCCTCCTTCTTGTTGTGTTCTAGATTGGGGAGTTTGAGCCTCTGGTTGTAGCCCTGAGAAACAGGGGTTGGAGCCCTTCCAGCTTGGCACTGAAACAAAGAAGTTGGTGCTTCCAATGAATGTAATTCTTCAAGACATATAAGAAAATCATTTTGTGGTTTTCTCCAATTTAAGGTTTCCACGAAATTAGTGTAATCGTGTATGTGTGTGATTGTTCATTTCTTATTGTTCATTATTGGATAATAATTCTACATTGATATAACACTTGGATTATTTTGGAGAAAAGGGATTATAATTACGCTATTAATGGTTCACTCCCTCTCAGTAATCCAACATAAAAATCATACAAAAATTCCAGTTCTTGTTCTATATTCCAAATGTCACAATCTCTTCTCCATTTATTCTCTCGAACCGAAGGAAATGACCTTTTCTTTCAGCATTAATATAGAAAGGCAAAATTGATCACTAGCCAATATATTTGAATTGGACTCAAATTCCCTCCAATTGTCCTAAATAAAATTTTGAAAGTCCTTCTCTTCTACTTAGGATGTGTTATATTTAAATGGTGCACCCAATTTCTTATGTTCTTTGCCCAATTCCAAATATATCGGAAAGTGATCAGAACAAAAAATATTCCCAACCTATGAGTGGATCTTATCAATTATTTGTCGAACTGAGTGATGTGCCAAGAATAAATATAGTCTCTTGGATACACCTTTCAAACCACCTCTATTATTGAACTATGTAGGGATCAGATGATTAGGTTACAAATCCACCGAATTTGCCTTTTCCAAATTTGTCTACAAAATGATTGGCCATCATGCTTGTAAGCAAAGATGCCAAAGAACCCAAATTTTCCTCATCGAGTGTGGTAAGATTTACATCCCTCCGGGAGCACTACGCTATTATACTAAAAAACATTTATATACTACAGAACACCCCAAAACTATTACATACCCTCATAAGGGCCATATAGATTTAGCAGAACGGGATTAATGTCCAACTCCTTATAGTAAACTCCAAAAAAAATACATAAGAATATAGAAAAAATTAATTCAAAGAAACATTTGTCTATAGTCTTAAATAACTGGCCCCAAGTGTCCCACAGAATCAATCACATTGAACTCCGAACCCCCAAATATATTTTTTCAATTCCACCATAATTTGATCACAGGAACCCGATGTCTCTTGGATCAAAATGATAGCAGGACATTCCACCTCCACAAGCCTCATAAGGGACATATTTTTGGCCCTCTTCCCCAGGCCATGCAAATCAATTGAAATAATTCTCATGGAGGTATGGTCTTTAGGGAATTTCATGATCTAAGGACCCATACAATTAGACATTGTCTTCCCTAGTTCACTTCTCTTTTGGATTTCTCTTGAGCGTTTTCAAGGGAAGACTTCTTCCCAGCTATGGAAGTGGATCGTACCTTTTATTTATCATAACTCAATGCCCCTACCTCCACACACTGATAGAGGATTCTCAGTCTCAACATATAGGGATCTTTTCCATAACTACTATAAGGGGAAGCCAATGAGGAGTTCTCACTAAGGTATTCAGATTGCATGTTATCACACTCAACCATCCCTAATGATTCTGAATGAATATCACCTAGAACCTGATACCCCTCCTCCCTATGCATTGATTCACTCCCTCGAGAGCCATTTTGGGAAGAAATATTACATTTAGAGTGTAAGATTTCATCTAGATGACCATAATTTGAGGGAACGAAAAGAGAAGTTGTAGGGATAATATTACCCAAAGCATTGGGAGGAGAGTGTTCGATACATTATTGTGTCCTCTACTTGTGGCCCTCCTTCAGCAAGGATTCTATGATGCCATCCCTCAGACTCCCTGGTGGATTCACTTCCTCCCAAACTTGAGCATCCTTGTTCAATAGAATGGTAACTTCTCCAACCACAAATGTAAGGTTCTTTGACTCTATTTCCATTGCCTTTGGTGCCACGAGAGCCACCCAGAGGCCCTTCCAAATGATTTTGATTCTTTCGTGAACCATGAATAGGCTAAGTCCCTTGGTTGGTACTTGATCTCTCCTTCCCTACAAATGTTTTCTTGAACAAAATCTCACAGTCCATTAGGAAATGTCCAACCTTGTTGCATCTTGAGCACCTAAAAGGAACATTTATGTAGTCTAGGAGTTGTGTATATGATATATCTCCTGTCAAAAGTAAAATAGATTCATAAATACCTTCCCTAGGGTACATATCCATAAGAATTTGCACCACAGACTAGAACTTGTTGTACTTATACCTATCGTCTGCAACGATGAAGGTTCGTAGGGCATCCCCAATAGATTTTAAGCCATTATTGGTCCAAAATTATAGCAGGAGGTTTAGAAATTTGTGTTGGCTTACTGAGAGGGGAGTGAATCACATGAGCAATTTTAATTTTTACTCACCATAAAATTCAAGTATCATTGTAGCATTTGTTGAAATATTGGTTATTATTGATGTCAACCTAATGTGGTTTCGGGACTCCAAGATTGATGAAGGTATTTGTGCATTTTCCTTCATGTACAAATAACTACATCAATCTTGTGGTCCAACACCCATGGATGGATAACAAAGACTATGTTGTTTCCTATGGTATGTAAGAATGATCCTCATGGTTGAGGATGAAATGTGAATTTTTTAAGATGACAGTGAATTGAAGAAGGAAGCATGTAGGCCCCCAAGATAATTAAAGAAAAGAATTAAAATAATGCAAGTGTTAGGTCGGCTCCTAATGTTAAAAGCATATACAAATGTATCAGAGTATTGCCTTCTGTATTAGCTTAACTTACCTGGAAGGAAAATCTTAAGAAAAGATGGATGACCATGAGCACATACTAAAATGGATTCAAAAAATTGATGGAAGAAATTATGCAGAAGCACCGAGGATAGAGGAAAATCCACCTAACGGCTTTGGGAGCAGATGATTGGTACTCAGCTAAAATGGTTATGTGAATCCCAAATAATGCTCCAACCGATCCAACGGAGAAGGTTGGTGAGTTGTAATTCAAAAGTTAGACATAAGATTCTAGCAACATTGGCACCAAATCCATTGCTGCAAAGTGATGTGTTGCAGCATCGCTAAAGAGGTATGGGACAAACTCAAGAATATCTAATGGTTGCGATCCAAAATTTAAGGTGTCAAGCTTCAAATGACATAGAGCAGACTTGAAAATTTGAAGATGAATGAAAAGGAAGATATTGCAAACTATCTTCTTAGAGTTGATGAAGAAGAATGCTATCAAAGGATTAGTGAAGAGCTCCATGAATCTACATGTACAAAAGTATGAGGATCACTTCTCTCTGAAGTATGATGCTAAGGTCTCCACCATTGAAGAAACTAGGGACTTGAAAAAAAAATGGCAATGGATGAATTACATTGGACTCTTATGTCATATGAAATGAGAAAAGGTACAAAAAGTGACCAGACAAACAATGAAGCAACCTTAAAACTATAAAAGAAGGATAAAAAGACAAGGATAACTAATTTTGATGAAGAAATATAAATTAAGAAGGTTCCAAAGGTGAAGGAAGGAAGGATATTGAAGGTAAGTTCTCAAATGTTTAATTAGGTAGAATAGGACATATTGTTGAAAATCTCTACTATAAAAAAGAGAAGTCTAAATAATAAAAAGAGCTTCTACTCATGGGATGATGACATCCTCAGATGAGAGTGATGAAGAAGATAACGATGGAGGAAAAGTCCTCTTCATAACCTAAGAAACCCATGATGATGATCATATGAATTCTAAAAGAAGAAGAAATCATTTGTAGAATAGTGATTCAGATGAAGAAACCAACCCTGATTCCTTTGGGACAAGGCAGAATGCAAAGGGAACAAGAAGAGGAGAATCTTGAAAAGTTGAAGCATGTTAAAATGAAAATAGTCAATGAAACACAAACATAATACTAAAAGGTGAATCTGAGAAGTTGTGAAGAAGAGAATTACAAGCTTGAAAAGACCATTAATACTTGAAGAAACAATTTGGAAGATTATGAGAAATTGAAAGCAGAATTGAGCACACAAAAGGGGAGCCACTATCGACAACAAAAAAGCTGAAGAAGTTCAAAAAGCACTAAAAATTAGATGAGATCCTAGCATTCAAAGATATCCAAACGAAAATATAGGACTAGCAAATGATAGCTCTTGAAGACAACAAACAAGAGAAGGAAGTTTAAAAAATGATGAAACCAACACTACAAAACAAGATGAACAACAAGATAGAAAAAACTAGAATTGCATGAATGAGACATCAAGCAGTGTTCCTTCTCCCATCATGTATGAAAGAATCATTATGAAGGAAACTATATAAGAATAGATCGTGGAACCCGATGGACCACACCACAAAGAAGATCACTCTTACTGTGTATCAATATTTCTTTCTTGGACATTGCTATATTTGTGGAACTCTTTGGACACAAGACAATCAATTGTAGAATCAATGCAAGCTACATGAATGGTGTGAAAATATTAGATATGAAAATGTTTGTAGACCTTTCAACATAAATTATAATTCATTTGATCCATTAATGGATCAAAATACTGTATGTTACAAGTGCAATAATCTTCGCCATAAAGCACGAGATTGCAGAGATGAAGGAAGATAATCATATGCCAAATGTTTCCATACCAACTACAAAGATGGAAAAGGAAAGAAATCTACACAATGAAAATTTTCTAATAGCATTAGTCGCTAAAGAATGCAAAGAAGAAGATGAATGGTCTATATATAGTGGGTGCTCATCTCATATGACCAGATCAAAGCAAAATTTGTCAGTTTGAAGAAAAGGGTGGAAATGTTGCATTGAGATGTCTCATCTACCAAAATACTCTTCAAAGGAACCGTAGTGTTTGAAGGAAATGTAAAAGCAGAAAAGCCTATTGGTTGAATATTTGAAGCATAATCTCCCTAGTCGCAAGAAATATGTGATCAAGGATACACTCTACGCTTGACTCCCAAAAATGTAAAATCAGAGAAAATAACCTGGGAAGATTAGCTGTAACCTAAACAAGAAGACCTAACAAATATACATCCTAGACATGAAGAAGAGAGGAGAAGACAGTAAAACCACACAAAAAGGATTCCAAGGAAGAAAAGTCTCAAAGACCAAAAAATAAGGATGAAGTATTATTGAGTTACATATTTAGGGGAGCTCTAAAGAAGAAGGTCACCTTTGCCATTAAACTCAGGAGGCTTTACCCTTTGTCATTGATGTCAAAGGGGAGATAAATTGGGATCAATGTATGATAGGGAGCATGAGTGTTGCCATCAATGACAAAGGGGAGATTGTTGAAGATTGGTTGTTGTCATTGATGTGTCAACCCTAGTCATGGGCTTCGGACCGCAAGATTGGATGAAGGTATTTTTACATGAAGAAAAATGCACATGTGGATACAACACCCATGGATGGATAGGTATACATCATGTTGTTTCCTGGTAATGCACATCACATGGATCCTCATGGTTGAGGGAGAAATGAATTTTAGATGGACAAAGAATTGAAGAAGGAAGCATGTGTAGGCCCCCAAGATAATTAAAGAAAGAATTACAAATAAGAAAGTGTCAGTCTATTCCCTAATGTTAAAAGGAAGTGACATAAATGGTATAAATAAACATCATTATACATTCATTTTGATATAAGTCGAATTTCAGAGATAAGAAAAGAAGGCTTGATTTCAAGTGAGGATGAAGTCTTTGGTGATGTGTTCTAAGGCATGTTATTTTCAGGTCATCTTTACCATTTTGCTATAACTTTTTCTAGAACGATTCAAATGGTGAAATAGCTATGGTATTGAGAAGACATATCAAGGTACTGTAAAATTTCAACTCTTTGTTCGCTATAATTATGGAGAGATACACTATGTGGAAGATGTGGGCTTTGTGACCAACTCTAAGCTAGTCAATAACAAAGTTCCGTAAAAAGTCATAACTTCTTCATCGAGAATCCAAATGAATTGGGACAAATTTCATCGAAAATAGTACGGATTGTAGTTTCAGTGCAAGTTTAAGACTGATGTTAATTCATTGAGTGTGGAGACTGTGTAAGTTCACTCCGACAGACTGCACTGAATAAATTCTACCATTCTTTCTATAACCTCTTTTTGGGAGGATTCAAGGATTGAAACTTGGAGGAGTTTCAGAGCATACTGAGCAATATTATCTACAGTATCGTAGTACTCCAAGAATTGAAGAATTGCATAAATTGAAGAAGCCCCTGGAAGCATTATCATGTTTTATATGATGATTGGTTGATGGTGATGATTTAATGTAAAGCCTATTATCTCTCATATACCTCTGGGTGGAATGGAAGGGGCAAGGATGGAGAGTTCAACTCTCTCTTGATATTGGAGGATTGTATCTTCCTATTGGAGGTTTATCCCTCCCTTTATATTTGGAAGTTGTAGCTACCTTTGGAAGTCATTACTTCCCTTGAACAATAACTATTGATTATTTATCATATATTGTGCATGGTTTATTGTGGTGTATTGGTGTAACTTTTATACTATTGTTCATTTCTCATTGGATATAGTTGAATGGTTTAAGTATAAGTTGAAAAAGGTTTTAAATTGTACTTGATACTGATTCACCCCCCTCTCACTATCAACAGCATTATCATTCAATATTTGCAGAGTAAATAAACAATGAACAAATGAGAAATCATACACATACACAGTACACCAGTGTTTTACGTGGAAACCCAAAGGGGGAGAAAACCATGGAATTATTTTTCTTATATTTCTTTAAGAATCACATTCATTGGAAGCACCAAATTCCTTTGTTTTCCAGCTACAACTGGAAGGAGGCTCCAACCCCCTATTTTCTTAGGCTACAACTTGAGGGAAGCTCCAACTCCCCAATTCTCTGGCTACAACCAGAAGGAGGCTCCAAACCCCTAGTTTCTCAGGATACAACCTGAGGAAGCTCCAAATCTCCAATTATCTGGCTACAACCAGAAGGAGGATCCAACCCCCTATGTTCTCTGGCTACAACTGGAAGGTGGCTACAACCACCTGTCCTTTCCCCATCCAACTGCCCTGAAATAAAAGTAGAATGATGGAACCATTGTCACACTATCACTGTGAGATATTTTGTTGTAAACATGTACCAATCAACATGTAATCAACTTGTACCATAAACAAGTGCATCAACCATGGACCAACCTGTACCAAAAAACCTGCAATCATCCTGTACCATAAACAAGTGCATCAACCATGCACCAACATGTACATCAACCTGTAATCAGCATGTACCATAAACAAGTGCATCAACCATGCACCAACCTATACCAAACAACATGTAATCTGCATGTACCATAAACAAGTGCATCAACAATGCACCAACATGTACCTCAACTTGTAATCAACATGTACCATAAACAAGTGCATCAACCATGCACCAACCTGTACCATCAACAAGTGCATCAACTGTGCACCAAATATGTACCAATCATGCATCAAATACACATAAACTATGATTCATCAGGATGTACCAACATCATCAACTATACACCTCATGTATGTTCGAACTCATCAACTACTTGTCTCAACCATGTACCCCACATCTACCTCAACCATATACCAAATACATATACCAATATAACTATCAAAATTTATCTAAAAATTCATCACTCCATCAATAAACCCAATACCATAAACCATTACATCAAACCATGTGCCACAACCTCATTGTTATACAACCTTTATATGTAACATACCTCAACCAAAATCCCTCATCAATTTCATCATCCAAATCTGATTTTTAACTCTGTAACATACCTGGTGTATAAGATCACATACCTGCAAACCTTCCTCAACAAGAGACTAGCATTTTCATCAAATTGTACTTTAGTCTCACGTGACTAGTTTTGGATTAGTCAACAACCCTAACTTGAAATAATCATAACTATGTACCTGTAATGAATAAAGATCTTAAAATGGTACACAATTTTCTTCAGTGTTTTTAATCCAATTCCTCCATATTTCACTACTTGGAACCTTTCAGAAAAGGAGTTATAGCAAAAATGGCATACCTTGTTGAATTATGGCTTATTTTAGAAATCGAACTTGTAGAGAATGCAATGCACGGAATATTTGTTGTATAGATCTAAAAATTGTACACAACATACTAAATATTTTACTCTAACCAAGACATTTTGTCTTACTGAATTTGGATCTGTTATGAAGAAGTTATGACATTTTTACCTGAAACACTTGTTTTAGACTAGTTTCAAGACTAGCCACAAACCCTATTTTCCACGGAGTGTAACTCCAAAAATACAACGACTCACAAGCTGAAATTTTTATCACAACTACTTGGATATGTGTCCTCGACGGCCTCCCAATTTCACAGTCTGAATCATTCTAGAAAAAAATTATTGCAAAAATGGTGAGATGACCTGTAAATAACATAGCTTAGAAAGCATCATCAAAGGAATTTATCGTCCCTTGAATTTTGGCCTTCTTTTATTCACCTTCCCTCTGAAATTTGGCTTAGATATCCTTTGGTTACCTCGGTCACTTGTAGATATTCAATATGCTCAAGTGCAATTAAAATGAGAGACCCTTGCCTCTTATTTATACTTTTATGTAGCTTCCTCAAGGGGTTACCTTCTAACCATCTTAAACCACTTTCCTTATTTTAGGGTTAACCCACTTCTAACCACTTGTCCACTTAGTATTTCTCCATTAACTTTATTATTTAAATCATTTATTTTGTATCCACTTTGACTTACAGTACACTCATCACTTCACTTTATTATTTACCTTCTAAAATCTCTTAAACCACTTTCCTTTTTTTAGGGCTAACCCACTTCTAACCACTTGTCCACTAAGTGATTTATCCATTAACTTTATTATTTAAATAATTTATTTTGTATCCACTTTGACTTATAGCACACTCATCACTTCACTTTATTATTTAAATAATTTCTTCTTTGCAAACACTTTGACTACTTTGACCTTTGGGGGCTTCTAGATGACTCACGAGGGTTCTCCAACTTCACATGGCCATAACTCTCTAACCGTGAGGAGTTATGTGACGTTCCACATACCACCAGAAATGGCATGACATGTACTATCCATATAGAATAGTATTACCTGCAAATATATCAAAACTCATACCATTATCCATCAAACAAACTTGGGTCCATTAACCAAACCTTTGTGCTACCGGACTTTCTTCAAGGGTTGACATCAATGAAAACCAACCCAATTCATCAACAATATCCCCCTTTGTCATTTATGGAAACACTCTAATGCAATATTGAAGTCATGTCATGCAATAATGAAGTCATATCACTCATGCTCCCCCTGGAACCATGCCTCTATCCTCTACATTTGATAAATCTCTCCCCCTTTGTCATCAATGGCCAAGGTATCTTTCCATCTGGGGTTGCTCCCCCTGAATGAATTGTCCTTGGGGATAATCCCCCTAACTGAACTCTTCATGAAACGATCTCCCAACCTGAGTTGTCCTCTTTATGGTGCTTCCTCGTGTAAATCTAAGACATATAAGATAAGCATTCAAAAGCATTCATTTTGGAGTAGAAATTACTTTGAGTCTCATTTTGGAATTCATTTTGTAAAGATGTTTGTCACTTGTTCTTTTGTTCCCACATATTCAAATCTGATGTTCTTCTCTGCAACTTGTTCCCGTAGAAAGTGATACTTGATTGGAATGTGCTTTGTCTTGGAGTGCATCACTGGGTTTTTTGAGATACGAATGGCGCTTGTATTATCACAATAGATTGGAATGGGCTCATCATACTCAACCTGTATATCTATCATATTTTTTTCCATCCATAGAACCTGTGTACAACATGTTGTTGTTGCAATATACTATGCTTCAGCTGTAGATAAGGATATCGATGATTTTTTCTTGCGTAGCCATGATACTAAACACTCACCCAAGTAGAATGTTGCTCCACTGGTGCTTCATCGGTCATCAATGCAACCTGCCCAATCTGCATTTCTGTAGGAAATAAGTGATAGATCCTTTTCTTTTGGATACCATAATCCAAAATCTTATGTTCCTTTGAGATATCTCAAAATCCTCTTCACTGCTAATACATGTGATTCCTTTGGTGTTGCTTGAAATTGTGCCATCTGTCCAACCTCATGGATTACATCTGATCTGGATGTTGTCACATATAGTAAGCTACCAATCATTGACATGTATTTTCTCTGGTTTGTAGACTTTGAATCATTATCTTTGCTTAACTTGCAACTGGTTTTCATAGGAGTGGTAACTGGTTTGCAATCTTCCATTCTAAACCTCTTTAGCCTTTCTTTGATATACTTAGTTTGAGGGAAAAAAATTCCTCAATTTCTTTGACATATACGAAGACCCAGAAAGAAGGATAGTTCTCCGACTAATGACATTTCAAATTCATTCTGCATATCCTTTGCAAATTTATGGCTTAACCTGTCATCATTGCTTCCAAAAATAATATCATCAACATAAACTTCAATTAATAAAATACTATATTTAGTTACCTTGATGTAGAGGTTGTTGTCTGCACTTCACTTCCTTTCCATAGCTCGTAGGGATTTTTGTCATTGTTGTTTATGATCATTACTCTGTTTTGAATGTGAACTATTGTATGTGTTGTATGTGTCCAAAAATATATCTGTCAATTTGGAATCCATTCGCATTGTACGAGCCATTTCTTGTGTAATTAACATCCATAATGTTCCTTTATTTCTGAAACACTCTCTGAACCAATATATGAATCCATGCTTTCATCCACTGACATATATCTTTCCAAACCTGCTAATTGTTCTTAAAAATCCATCTCTGTCCATATTGTCCAGGACTCTACTGCACAATTGTCCATAATGTTGACCCATTTATTACTATACTATCATGAAGTCTTCACTACTACAATTGATTGTACTTCTGTTAATTGACTGCTCTGGATAGTCTTCTCAAACTCTGCAAGTTGCTCAAAGGATGGTTCTTTGGTCTGTCACAGCTATCGCATAGACTCCCCTTGTCTAATATTCATATTACCTGGGATTCTCTAAGTCGTATGGCTCAGAACAATTCTTGCTCTGATGTGTATTCATCATCATCTTCATTGGTAGATTCATCATCTCTCTGAGCTCTAACTTATTTCTTTATGTCTGTGGATTCATATTTCACTACAATGCCTGAAAGTACAATGTCTTGAACTTGTTCCTGATTTACATGTCCTTCTTTTCTTTCAGTTGTTTTCCAAACCTTTTTGTATCTGATATATTTATTTTTCTCCGTAGAATTTTCTTCATCTTGTTTTATTTCCAATCTTGGGACCTCTAGGACCTAGTCTTTGTTCACCTATTCTTCGTGTTTTCTTATCCATACTTTCTTATATCTGATATCAATGTTCTCTTTCATGGAAGTATCGATCATGCTTCTACAATCACTAGTTATGTGTCCATAATTATGAAATTTGTAACATTCAATGTCACGTGGGGCCACATAGGCATTTCTTGGTTGAACATTTCTTTTATAATCCCTACAATCTACAACCTTATGTCCAAAATTAGTACAATAAAAACAATGAGCATAAAATAAATTTGCATACCTGGGAGTGAATGATCTTTTTTGTGGTGTAGTCCTTCTGAATTTCTTCCTTGACTAATCAAGATCATGATTGAAGCTTCTTTGTGGCTTGAACATGGATGGTCTTCTTGAAGATGTATCTTCAATAGTTCTCTTAGATTCTGGTTGACCATGATTCTTTCCTTTGAGTACTTCTACATAATTATTTCTATTTTCTTCACTCTTCTTTTCTAGNTTGAAGCTTCTTTGTGGCTTGAACATGGATGGTCTTCTTGAAGATGTATCTTCAATAGTTCTCTTAGATTCTGGTTGACCATGATTCTTTCCTTTGAGTACTTCTACATAATTATTTCTATTTTCTTCACTCTTCTTTTCTAGCAGCCTAGAGTGCTTCTCTTCATTCTCTATAACTGATGTGGATGGTTCTGTCTCTTCAACGTTCTTGTTGAGCTTGACGATTTTACTTCTCAATGTGACAACTTCTTCTTCAAGCTTCTCAACCTCTTCTTCTTTCTTCATTATCTAATACTTCATGACTTCTTCTGTTCTTTTTGCTTCTTCAAGCTAAATTTTTAATGTGGTTATTTCTTCTTCAAGTCCTTTCTCTTCTTGACCAAACTCTGCCTCAAGCTAGTTTAGATCGTTAGCTCTTTCCTTAAGATGATCTGTCAATATCTTCTCTCTCATTTCTTCTTCTTCCTTCTATGCTGCTATGTTGGCTTCCAAATACTTCTTTTGATATTCAATATTTTTTTTTATCTTTCTGGATTCTTCTAGCTGAGTTCTTAAGTTCTTGATGACCTATTGGGCTTCTTCAAAAATGTGAACACTTTCCTTTTGTTTTATCAATTATTTCTTGAGTGACTTATTTTCTTCTCTTAGTTCATCTAAAGCACTAGTCAATTATGCTTCGTAATTGTCTTCTTTTTCAATTAGTTTTTTTGTCTCATTTCCTTCATGGCATTCTATTTCAAGATGTCTGTGTTTTTCACAATTAAAGCAAAACAACATACCTCTGGTGATTATGTACTCTTCATCTCCTGAATATATTTAATATGGTGAACATAATTCTTCTTGATCTGTATCTACATCTTCTTTGGCCTTTTTTGAATCTGTGATGGGTGAAATATATGTCATGTAACTTATCCCAAGGTTCTTTGGCTAATGAACATTTACGAACATTTTCTCTTACCGTATTAGGTAATCCTTCCCATATGAAATCCATTGTTATTTTGTTATTCTTCTTCAATTCCTTCTTCGCTGCAATCTTTTCCCTTTTTGAACTATCATATCCTGTAACAACTGATGGCCAAATATAATGTCCTTGTGCCTGTAAAAATACTTTCATCCTTCTACTCCACATCTCATGCTTTAAACCATTTTGACCATTAAACATTGGTACTCCATTCTCAGAATAATCCATGATCTCCTTCCAGTGGTTAAATTGTTTCCTAAAGGAACCAACTCTTATACCAATTGTTGGATTACTGAGAGGAGGGGTGAATCAGTAATAGAGAAATTTAATCATTTCTCACCATAAAATGAAAGTGTTATATCAATGTAGAATTATCATCCAATAGTTACAGAGTAAATAAACAATGAACAAATGATCAATCATACACAGTACACCACTGCTTTATGTGGAAACCCAAGCGGGAGAAAACCACGGAATGATTTTTCTTATATGTCTTTAAGAATTACATTCATTGGAAGCACCAACTTCCTTTTTTTTCCAGCTACAACTTGAAGGAGGCTTCAATCCCCTAGTTTCTTAGGTTACAACCTGAGGGAAGATCCAACTCCCTAATTCTCTGGCTACAACCAGAAGGAGGCTCCAACCCCCTAGTTTCTCAGGCTACAACCTGAAGGAAGCTCGAACTCCCCAATTCTCTAGCTACAACCAGAATGAGGCTCCAACCCCCTATGTTCTCCGGCTACAACTGGAAGGTGGCTACAAACACATGTCATTTCCCCGTCCAACTGCCCTGAAATAAAAGTAGAATGATGGAACCATTGTCACACTATAACTGTGAGATATATTATTGTAAAATTGTACCAATAAACCTGTAATCAACCTGAACCATAAACAAGTGCATCAACCATGCACCAACTTGTACCAAACAACCTGTAATCATCCTGTACCATAAACAATTGCATCAACCATGCACCAACCTGTACCTCAACCTGTAATCAAAATGTACCATAAACAAGTGCATCAACCATGCACCAACCTATACCAAACAACATGTAATCAACCTGTACCATAAACAAGTGCATCAACCATGCACCAACCTATACCTCGACCTGTAATCAACATGTACCATAAACAAGTGCATCAACCATGCACCAACCTGTACCATCAATGAGTGCATCAACCATGCACCAAATATGTACCAATCATGCATCAAATACACATAAACTATGACTCATCAGGATGTACCAACATCATCAACTATACACCTCATGTATGTGCCAACTCATCAACTACTTGTCTCAACCATGTAACCAACATGTACCTCAACCATATACCAAATACATATACCAATACAACCATCAAAATTTATCTAAAAATTCATCACTATATCATAAACCCAATACCATAAACCATTACATCAAACATGTGCCACAACCTCACTTTTACAACCTCTATCTGTAACATACCTCAACCAAAATCCCTCATAAATTTCATCATCCAAATCTGATTTATAACTATATAACAGACCTAGTGTATATGATCACATCCCTGCAAACCTTCATCAACAAGAGACTAGCATTTTCATCAAATTGTACTTTAGTCTCACATGACTAGTTTTGGATTAGTCAACAACCCTAACTTGCAATAATCATAATTATGTACCTGTAATGAATAAAGATCTGGAAATGGTACACAATGTTCTTCAGTGTCGTTTATGCAATTCCTCCGTATTTCACTACTTGGAACCTCTCAGAAAAGGATTTATAGCACAAATGGCATACCTTGTTGAATTTTGGCTTATTCTAGAGATCGAACTTGTAGAGAATGCCCCGCATGGAATATTTTTTGTATAGATCTAAAAATCATAAACAACATACTAAAGCTTGTATTCTAACAAATACATTTGGTCTTACTGAATTTGGATATTTTATGAAGAATTTATGACGTTTTTACCCAAAATACATGTTTTAGACTAGTTTCAGGACTAGCCACAAACCCTATTTACCACGATGTGTAACTCCAAAAATACAATGACTCACAAGCTGAAATTTTTATCACATCTACTTGGATACGTGTCCTCAACGGCCTCTCAATTTCATGGTCTGAATCATTCTAGAAAAAAATTATTGCGAAAATAGTGAGATGACCTGTAAATAGCATACCTTAGAAAGCATCATCAAAAGAATTTATCCTCCCTTGAATTTTGGCCTTATTTTCTTCACCTTCCCTCTGAAATTCGGCTTAGATATCCTTTGGTTACCTCAGTCACTTGTATATATTCAATATGCTCAAGTGTAATTAAAATGAGAGACCCTTGCCTCTTATTTATACTTTTATGTAGCTTCCTCAAGGGGTTACCTTCTAACCATCTTAAACCACTTTCCTTATTTTAGTGTTAACCCACTTCTAACCACTTGTCCACTTAGTATTTCTCCATTAACTTTATTATTTAAATAATTTATTTTGTATCCACTTTGACTTATAGTACACTCGTCACTTCACTTTATTATTTACCTTCTAAAATCTCTTAAACCACTTTCCTTATTTTAGGGCTAACCCACTTCTAACCACTTGTCAACTTAGTAATTTATCCATTAACTTTATTATTTAAATAATTTATTTTGTATCCACTTTGACTTATAGTACACTCATCACTTCACTTTGTTATTTAAATAAATTATTATTTGCAAACACTTTGACTACTTTGACCTTTGGGGGATTCTAGATGACTTGTGAGGGTTCTCCAACTTCACATGGTCATAACTCTCTAACCATGAGGAGTTATGTGACATTCCACATACCACTGGAAATGGCATGACATGTACTATCCATATAGAATAGTATTACCTGCAAATATATCAAAACTCATACCATTATCCATCAAACAAAATTGGGTCCATTACCCAAACCTTTGTGCTACCAGAATTTGCTACCGAACTTTCTTCAAGGGTTGACATCAATGACAACCAACCTAATTAATCAAAAATTTGATCCATTTGGGAGAGATATAAATGGGTTCTCCCCTGGCATAAAATAGAGTATGTTGGGGCTTTAAACATAACATATTTCTCTCTAAATACCAACATAATGCCAAAATTTGTTGAGCATCCTCCATGTTTCGTAAGACAAAACCAATCCAACCATGAGATAGGATGTGGGTGATGGGTCTATATCCAATAAAAGGAACCGATTTAGTTTGAATGTAGCTACTGAGAGAAGTCATATATACCCTCCTTCCACTGAATCGACCCACAACTGCTTGTCCCTTAAGATCAGCAATTTGATTAACCCTAAGGTCCTCACCAAATACCAGAGAGACTCTTCCTCCCTTAGACCTAACCACTTTCCTTTTCTTGCAACAAGTGTAATCCTCATATTACTTAGGCACACAACTCTACAATTCTATAAGGCTCAAACCACGATCGATAAACCCTAATGCAATTTGTTTTCCATAATTTACTTTGGCCTATGGCCCGAGGGGAGAACCATTGATGCACTCTAATGATTTAGGTGTAGGATGGTAAATTTTATTTACACCCTTTCCAATATCACTAGTCTTTGAATCCTCTAGATACTTGGATAGATGTGAATAAAAATGACAAAAGTCAATTATTAGATCTACACATATGTATGGCTTGACATGATCCTCAATTATAGAAATCAAGCCAACACCCAGAGAGAGATGTGGTTGATCCATATCAATAGCCAAGTGGTACAACAGATATTCCTATCTATAATAGACCCAAGGTGAAGTAAAAATTGAGGCCTCTGACAAAGTGTCCTTAGAATAATCCACAATGTGGATATAATCATCCATGTTGTCAATGTCCATGCTTTCCTACACTAGTTGACAAAAACTCCAAAGGTACGATCAGTGTAGCGCAGTGGACACCTATGGGACCCCTAAACCATTACAAACACCACCTGTGAAAACCCTAACCCTCCTCTCAAACATACCCTTCCCTTCAGCTTCTAAGCATGACATTTAGTTGTGTGAGATTCCAATCTATTTTGGGTCTCCATCAAAGGTGGTCAATGGATGGTTGCAATTGTATGAGAAATATTATTAATGACATATCAAACATGTTTTTCATTAGTCAAATATTCATTTAATTTAATGCTTAACAATCTTACAAGGCACTAAAAATAGAATATTCCTCGAAGATAAGTGTTTCCATTAACTTGTACAGAAGCACGTCAACTGTTTCTCTAGTTGGGAATTGAATATAATAAAATGCATGCATGTAAAAATGATTGCATTTTATATAGAGATGAATATTAAAACAATGAAGAATGCACTATTTGCAAAGAGAATAATGAATTGTTGCTCAAGCTGGGAATTGGATATAATAAAATTCATTCATTAAATTTTATATAGAGATTAATATTAAAACAATGAAGAATACACTATATGCAAAGAGAATGAATATATATATTCCAGGTTACATTGCTCGGAGAAAACCCCGGAGTACTTCCCCTCATTTTGAGGATGGTATCACTTCCCCTCATTTTAAGGATGGTATCCAGGGTAAACCTTTGAATCTTCAAGGCACAACGCAGGTCAACAACAAATCTCCAATCCATTACAATAATATACTCTCTAAGAGCTCAACACGTCACTTGTGGGAACTGAACTTGGGTGGGGAGGTTAGCAATGATTCATCTCGAGTGCCCAAGCTAAAACCAATTCACACACACACACACACATATTGATATTGTTTTGTTAAGTTATTTATTAATATATTTGAAATGTTTTGTCCAATTCTTGTCTAATATTAAATAATGACTACATCTAATGATAGGTCGAAGATACTAATGATGCACCTACTAACACTCAAGTTCCAACTCGGCTCTTAAAATATGGATGAGATTATCCAAACCATACTAAGGCAAAAAGAGTAGCATTGAAGAGAACACTGCCATGAGATAAATTTGAAGAATTAATGAAATTTGCATACATTGATGACATGCCATCTAGCCTTCAAAATAAAAATGATGATGAAAATGGGGTCCATGAAGAAGGATTGACTGAAATGCTCATAAGTTTCTTTGGGGATGGAAACAATGATGAGGGTGATAATCTTATGGTTGATAGTAATGACGATACATATGGGAATTACCACCCACATAATTTTGATGATATTAACCATAATGACTCAATCAAGCAAGCAACAAAGATAGCAGCATTTAAATCGAGTGCAAGTAGAACATCAAAAATTCCATGCACATTAATATTATTAGAAATCCAGTCAATGTTTTGCTAGTCAAACAAGAGCTTCACTACCTCACTCAAGTGAGCTGAATTATGTTTCTAGATTTGGATTGTCAATTGTACCTAATTAGTAGATATTTTTTACTTCACTAATAATTTTTAAGAGGATTTTAAATGGATGGTTACAGTTATACGAACATTGTTATTAAATGGCATATCAAGCATGCTTGTCATCAGTCAAATATTCATTTAATTTAATGTCTGACAATTGTAAAGGACACTAAAAAATAAAATATTCCTCAAAGATAATATGTTGCCATCAACTTGTAGAGAAGCACGTCAATTGTTGCTCGAGGTGGGGATTGAATATAAGAAAATTCATGCATGTAAAAATAATTGCATTTTATATGGATATGAATATCAAAACAATGAAGAATGCACTATATGCAAATAAAAGAGATACAATACAGATGTACAAGGTCCTATAGTTCCAAACAAGGTTTTATGACACATTCCAAGCATACCTGGAATTCAACGAACATTTCATTGCAAGTCACTTGCACAATTGATGGATTGGCATGTGAGGAATAGTAGTAAGCATGGATCCATGTGAATTCTAGTGGACTCCAAAGCAATGAAACATATAGAGGAAAAATAGCCATGAAAATTCAAAGAGAACCCCATAGTATCAAGTTTGGTCTTGCAATGGATGGAGTGTGTCATTTCTCTTTTCTATCATCAAATTATAATGTCTGGTAAGTCAGTTTGATAATATACAATATTCCCTATGGATGAGTGTTTTAAAGGAGCACCTTGTGCTAACTCTCCTTGTTCCAAGAAAACATCAAGTAAAAAATGGTTGTTAATATTCTGCCTTTTAGTAAAGAGATGCAATTGTTGTGGAAAGGCATAAGAATGTATGATATATAACATCCTCCATCAAATAGGTATTTCATGTGTTATGGTGTATAATGTTGGGCTATTCATGATTTCCTAAGACTTGGTGTTTGTTTAGGTTAGGAAAAATGTTTACATATTTACACATCATAATTTATTAATTAGTAATTCAAATTGTGTTTTTTTAACAGTACAAGGGGGGAGATTTCATTAATATAAACAATGTATAGAAATTCTAGATAATTACAACAATTTCCAAAAATCCAAGGGAGAGCTTCCAGAATCCTCATCCTAGTATCAAAAGTTCCTACCAGCAGCTTAGCAGAGAATTTAGGTATAGAACAATTTCCATAATGCCTAGTTGTGTATAGTTTATAGAAAATTCCCAAAATGCGAGTGCAAAAACAAGTCATAGCTTATGCAAAATGGGATAAAATCCTTCCAATTCGAGACATTTATCCAGAACCTGGAGCAGGAGCATTCAAGTCCAATTGAGGAGGAGCCTTGACTGGAGACGATGCTTCTTCAGAGGATTCATTATCTATCTGAGGTGATGAACCACAGGGTGGCCTGAGATGCAACTCCTCAATTTGTAACCTTGGAGTAGTGCATTCATTCTGTAGATGTTCAATATTCTGTCACTGCTGCACAAAAACATCTAGAACCATTAAAACATAGGACGAGAGCCCACTGAATTGGATTTGCAAAGAGTGTACGGTGGAGCGCAAGTCTACTATTTCTTATTCTATCATGTCTAATTGCTTGGTCCAACACCCAAATTTTCCTTTCTCCATGAGTCTTAGTGGCCACAAGCAGAATCAAGATAACAAGGAAGGAACTCTTGGAATATTGTCCAATGAATCCTCCAACCAGCCAAGGATGTCATACTGAATGAGGAGGCACTTCCTTATACAATAATTCATATGTGCAAGGGTTGAAAAGGGAGGATGAAGCTCTATACCCAAACTCCATATTCAAACATGATTACATATAACACCATTCATTTCCATGATGTCATCTCCTATCCCACATATGCCCAGAAGCAAGAGGGGGAATGAGGAAAAAGATTTCACCTCACTTGAGAATTTGTGGAAGCACGTGGACGATGTATGCCTAGCACGTGGCCCTACACTTATCACATATGTCATTCTACTGACCTCCACGGGATTAATACGATGCTAATTTAATGATATTTCAAATAGGTTAATCAAGGGACTAGCTAATATAAATGAGTCCTGAAGTCAAAAGGGACCCCCATTTTTAATAACTTTAGGAACCAAATTAAGTATCATGGGATCGAGTAGATAGATAAGGCACCATTAATGGAAATTACCCCCATTTGTTGCCTAATGGCCTGGTTTTCATAGTGATATGCTTCCCTATTATTGATTATGATGACATGGAAGAACTCAATCATGCGAAAAAACTGACTTTCAAGTTGGATTGTGAGAAATATGGAACGGAGATGAATGTTGTTTGGGAGAGTATTCAACCTTGCATGCATGATTATTATTTTTGGGTCCCCTATTACGGTAATGTTAGTGTTTCCCTGGGATTTTTCCAATGTTAAACCTTGTAAAAGCGCATAAGCTTCAGCTTGGTTGTTGGAGGCCTTCTCAATACTCCAAGTGAAGGTGAACTCTATATTCCCTTCGAGGTCATACAGTACCATGCCCTCTCTTGCCACCCCAAGTAGTTCAAATTGTATATAACCATTATACTATTATTTTTTTAATTATAAACATGAGTTACTTATTGAATTCTAGGGATTCAAACTAAGAGGATATTACTGTTTTCAGATTTCTGTGGTGAGTAGTACTATTAATAAATCAATTAAAATCAATCTAATTCTAACCCTAGACCTTTATATTTATAACTCAACACTAATAAATTCCTAGACTTATATATAATATTATCAAAAACCTAGAATTATGAAATATTATCAATCATTATTAATTATCATCATTTATTAACTCTAAATTGATTTTAATTTTTCCTTAGTTCTAGAAATAGGGTGTTACAGATAGCCGACCTAATTACAATCTCAAAACTGTCTTGCATCTACTATTAATTGACCAAGATCAGCAAGCTTTGACACTGACGATTAGTCCTGATGATGAATCCCGATTCGGATTCGAAACGTCGATGACAAAAATGACACCAACTATGGATTAAGAGGACATTTTCATGTCCAAGATGTGGAAACCAATTAAGGGGTGGTATTCTAAATATATAAATAAAATTATCTATGTAAACAATATGGTTTTTCTACCACGAGATCATAAGTTCAAAAATCACCTTAAGAATAAATTTGAGGGAAATTTTGAAAATAGATGCCCTCATAAGGTTATGGGTCTAGTTGATTAGCATAAGAAGTATGAAGATGTTGAATTGAAAGCTTGGGAGGATTTATTTTTTTGGGATCCTTCAATTGAAGAACCAAAACTAGTTGTAGTTAATATACCAAAAGGGAATGAATAGGAAATACATATTTTATGATATCCCTTACTAGAAAGATCTATTAATATATCATCTATTACATGCATATTTTCAAAAATGTCCCAGGTTCTATATTTTGACATATGCTTGGCAAAGATAAGGAAAACTTTTCTTCAAGGAGAGAAATTGTTGTTTTGCATACCAAATCTGATAGAAAATATTTGTGACCAAATAAGGAAAATGAAACATATGTAGAAGCTACATGGATTATGAAAAAGAAAGAGCTAGATCAATTGAAAAATGTTATATGTTCATGAATAAGGAGACCCACTAGCTATGGTTTGTCATTGAATAAAGCTTTTACAGTTAATTGACATATCATGGGATTTAAAACACATGATTTCCATAATTTTATTAAGATATTTACATCATTTAACTCTTATTGTTATCAATTAATGACTAAAATATTTTGATATATATGTTAAAATTATATTACTAAACTCTAATAAATTGGTTTGAGAGCATATCATGCCATTAGAAATTAGGGGGATTCATGCCTTACTATTAATTTAAGGAATGCCTTATCTATGTGAGACAAAGAGATATTATACTTCATTTTAAATGTTTATACTAAATTAATATTAATATATTAGGTGGGTGACCTCCAAAGAGATCCACAAGTGTGAAATACTAATATGGAAGGGGGAAATGTAGAAATTGTATGTGTATTTGAGAAGGATCTCCCTACAAGTTTCATGGACCTATGTGTCCTTTTACTTATGCACTTGGTCAATGACATTGAAATGGTAGGTATAATATTAATGAGTTGTATTTTTTTCTTTGAGATATATATGAAAACACTAAAAATATATGTCTATGTGTTCGAAAAATGGCACATCCAGAGAATTGAAGGGTATGTATTGAATGAATCATTTTTATTCCTATGTGAATTCATTGGTAAAGATATTGAAGATGGTCCATGATTATGGGATGAAGCCAATGCATAAGATATTATAGATGGAGAAAAACCTCATTCTAATGGTGTTCAATTAGAAATTAGTAAGTAAATCCATGAGCAATGTGGTTATTTTTACAATTATTTACTCTATAAATTGTTTTTTTCAAATTAAAAAATGACATTTAGAGTTTGAAAAACATGATTTTTAATAGGTATAGATGAAAGTGTTGTGCTTGAAAAGTTCATTCTATACCACATGGATTGTAGGAATAAATGGATTGATTTATATGATATCAAAAGGGAAGAAGTGATAGAAGCAAGGAGACAATATGAGAGATTGAACCCGAGTACTCCGCTTCCCACCAATCTGAATGTGGAATGGAGCAAAGACTGCACAATACAATGGATTAGTGAATAAATTAAAAATTAAATAGATGAGGCAGGTATATATGTAAACATAATTGAAGATGAGATCAACATGTCTAGAGTTTGTCCCCCAATTCGGGTGACAAATGACAGAGACACGAGCCCTCTCAGTCCCATCGCTTACATGGGGAGACCTAGCGCTCATCCCCAGGATCTACATGGATGCATCCACCCCCCCCCCACCCCTCATGCAAAGATTTAATGTGGTGATAAGTTCATTAACTCAGATCGGGTAGGCAATTTGGAATGGTGTAAACCTTAGTAATTAAAACGATCCGAGAGTTTATCTGATCACATGGGAATTTTTAACTCATTGTGTTCATATGCCTAGTCATATAGATACTCCAATGAATATGACGACCTACCATAGCGACCACCCTATAAACCCTGAATCCAAGGAACTAGGTCAAACACCTAACAATTCAAGACATCATAATGACGAGGGTACGAGCAATAGAGGGAAGAGAAAGAAGAGGTTAGCGGAGGGAAGAAGGGGACATTCAACCTTGTTGATTCTTCAACTTCCACATGGGAATTTTTTAACTCATTGTGTTCATATGCCTAGTCATATAGATACTCCAATGAATATGACGACCTACCATAGCGACCACCCTATAAACCCTGAATCCAAGGAACTAGGTCAAACACCTAACAATTCAAGACATCATAATGACGAGGGTACGAGCAATAGAGGGAAGAGAAAGAAGAGGTTAGCGGAGGGAAGAAGGGGACATTCAACCTTGTTGATTCTTCAACTTCACAACTCCAACATTTAGTTCAGTAACTAGATATCCTTGGAGTGTAAATCCAATTCTAATTGTCGCTCACATTGGAGAATAAGTGAAGGCAAAGAATATAGACCAGGGAGAATGGACAGGTCTAGAGTCGTTGGTCAAGGAAGAGCCCATTATGATTGATTTTCACACTCTCATGTTGATCATGAAGAAGTCTCGGTTGCTGAGACATTTTCCACCCATATCACTCCAGAAGCCCAAGTCGTCATGGATAATCTTGAATTTGTGTTTCGACAAGAGAGAAGCAGGACCCCTAATGTTGAAATTGATGTTGATTTAATGTCGTGGATCCCAGACACATGTTCCACCCACGCTAAGGAGACGAAGTATTTTTGAACCATAGACCTGTATTGGCACATCAAAACTCTTCTCAGGAAAGCCATAATAAAAAGGGTAGTTGTCCACAATGATCTTTCCATTCAACTGGAATATATTCAGTTACAAATCCAGGCACTCAACAAGAAAATAAATATCATGGAAGTTGAAACTGATCTTAGCTTCAGCGTTCTCAATGAGGGTATCCCCCAAGTTCCTCAGGATGGTATTCCCTCCTCTATTGCTTAATTTGTAATGATTTACTTTCTATATGTTAATAGTTTGTATAGTTGCATCAACCAAGTTGTTAATCCTCAGACAACAGATAGAGCCATAATTAGGAGTAAGGATAAGTTGTTTGACAGACTTTGTATAAATGATAACAGTTTTTGTTTTTATATATTTTAGGTAGTTAGCCTGAAGAAGTAATTGTTTTGTTGTTGGGTTGGTTTCTCAAATGGCAGGCCAGCAGCAGAACACATGTAATTTTTCCATCTTACATTAATATAGATTAGTTATCTTATACAAAAAAAAACATGTCTAAAGGTTGTGAAAGAAAGGTACATTTTGAATTAGTAGAAAAAAATGTTTAAATACAATGCTGACACTATTAACTATTTAATTATGCATAATTGTATTTATTTGAACTAAAATAAATGATCTATTGTAGGCAAGTAAATATCCTACAATGTGGGCACATGGTCTACATTATCATTTAGAAAGTGTAGATGAAAAGAGACGATCCTTTGATTGTGGCATCATGGTTGATTTCAAGCAATCAAGTTGAGCAAGTTGAAAAGATAAAAATATTAGTGAAGGAAATCTTTAATGTGTTGAAAAAATCCAAGAAATTATTGAGTTGCATTATTAGTCATTCAAATGATGTATTTTTAAATGTAAATGGTATGAAGCATTTGAGAGGGCACAAAGACATGATACTTATAGTGGATTGTTTTCCATATATTACTCAAAGTATATACCAAATAATAAGGAGTCGTATGTTCTACCAATCCCTTGTGAGCAGATAGTTCTTTTACTCAAACAAAATATAAATATAAGTAGTAGTGTCATCTATATTTGTTAATTTGTAGTTTGATAAGAATATATATCTATTTATTAATCAATAACAATTTAATAATTGAGATCTAATTTATGTATGTGGTTCATGCACAAGTATTTTTCTACAAATATATTTTGGATCCCAAATGTATATTTCTCATTCATTATGATCCAAGATGAAAGCATGTATTTGATTATCTATCAATGAATATAGAGAAAAACAATGATGATGCTCAAAATGTAGATGAGGGATTAGGGAATAGAGAAGAAATGGACATTTGTGATGATCCATGTGGCAACAATATTGATGACAATAATCAGAAATACCCATAGTTAGATGATCTTATAGATGGTGACAATATGGATTATATACAAAATGATGATTGAAATAGGTCCAATAACAATATAGCTAGTCTATCAACATTTTTTTTTATGCTAAGGATGATGAAGGTGAAGACAAAGATGATTACAATCCCACTTTAGCAAGACGATGTAGCAAGAATAATATTAAGTACTTGCATGAACATATGAACATTGATAAGGATACATTGGATGGCATAGATGTAGATAATAATGTACATGAAGACCTCTAAATTTATGAGATTTATAATTCATATTTAAATAATAATGATTTAATTTATGCTTCAATGTTTGAATGCTTCATTATTATATGGCATGTAATAATCATCTAAATACTATGGTTAGAAGTCATAATCTAAATTTAGTAATTATAATTTAAAATTAAGTGTTTACTTATGTATTCCTATCCTACATTTGACATGATAATTTTCAAATGTGGCATGCTTTGATTCATGTCTTTGTACTCATTCCCTAGTGCAATCTCCTTAAAGTGTTTAATATTTAATATGACTTGGTGACTGAAACTAAGAAGGATTAGTTGGATAAGGGTTAGTGTGGTTAGTGTTCATCTATTGGTTGATAATGGGTTCAAGGTGTTATCAGGTTATTGATTGAGACATCTACAGACAAAACTAAACCATGCACTTAACAACCCATACATATAACCCTCGTAATTAACCATGCATGTATCTATGAGACATGCTAAAATGACACACTCACACACCTACCAACACATCCACGCACTTGGAGAAATGAACCTAGTAATTAACATAAGCAATACATGCTACCATTACACCTACCCAAACATTTAACCCATGCACATGACCCAAATAGGTAACATGTGAACTCTTAACCCCATGTATGTAATGTGACACGGTACATAAGTGACATAACTTACATAATGATGCACCTAATCTATGCTCATACCCATGCACGTAATGTCCCACACAACCATGCATATAATAAATACACCTAACATAAGAGATGAGTCTAACCTATATTGCACCTAATAATACATTTAGGCTATGTGTTACAGTGTGTTACAAGGTTAGTGTATTTGTGGGAGTGAGTTAGAGTATTAAGGGCAATGTGTTAGCATGTTAGAAGGATAGTATGTCAAGGTGTATGGCTTTGTGGTTATGTGTGTTTAGGGGTATGGGTTGTTGGTTTTCCAAAGGGTGTGAGTTAGTATATTAAGGTTATATGGGTTAGTATTTTAAGGGTTTGGTTTACTATTGGGGGGTTTAAGATGGTATGATTATGGTTGTATCATGTTAGTGGGTGCAATTATGGGGTATGTGTGTTAAGGGGTATGAGTTATTTTTTTAGGTAGTTAGTGTGTTACATGGTACAAATTATTGTTTATTTGGTATTTGTTAGTATGTTATGATGTATATGTGTTTAATGTGTTTCATTATACAATTTAGATTGTTAAAGGGTACATGTTACTGTGCTAAGGGGTATGTTAGTGGTCATAATGTGATTAGGGTAATATTTTTTAGGTTGCAAAATATATTAGGGGTAATAATATGTTAAGTAATTATGGTAACGAAGATTTAGAACATGAGGGTTCATGGTTTAGAGGGTTATTAACTATCAGTTTGGTGGATTAATAGGACAGTATTTTAGTTCTAGGGGTTGAATGAGCTTACACTTGACACAATAGAGGAGTCATGGATCAATAATTGAGATATGGCCACCATTATAAAATAAAGGATCAAAATAATATCGACTTATGGAGAAAATATGTAACTATTTTAGGGTACTGTATTAAACATTAACTGCATCAACAACAACATTGATTGAGTTCAAAATATATAATCTTATGTTATCCTGCCTATATAAAAAAAAGGCCAATATGTTAGGAATTATGAAATAATGTGTTAGTATATATGTGTTAGTGTGTTACTAGGTATGAGTAATTGGAGTGTTAGGGGTTATGAGTTAGCATGTTAGAATAATCATGTGTTTTGGTGAATGGCTTGGTAGTTATGTGTGTTAGGGGATATGGGTTAATTTTCAAAGCGGTATGTGTTAGTATATTAAGGGTATATAGATTAGTATTTTAAGTGTTTGGTGTATTAGGGGATATGTGTTAATGTGTGTTTTGGGTCATAGCATGTTAGGGGCCACAATTCAATGTGTTTGGGGGTTAGTGTATTAAGGGGTACAAGTTAGTTTGTAAGCTAGTTAGTGTATTATGAGGTGCAAGTTAGTGTGTTATAGGTATCTATTACTCATGTGTTAGAATGTATATGCATTTAATGTGTTTCAATGTACAAGTGTATCAGGGGATATAGGATAGTGTGTTAGGAAGTATTAGTTAATGTGTTTGTAGGGGATATGTGTTAGTGTGCTAATGGTGGGTATGAATTACAATATTAAGGGATATATGTTAACATGTTATAAATATAGTGTGTTAGGGTGTATGGTGTAATAATTATGTGTGTTAGGGGGTATGGGTCATTAATTTTACAAGGGATGAGAGTCAATATATTAAGGGTATATGGGTTAGTATTTTAAGGGTTTAGTATATCAAAGGATATGAGCTAATGTGTTTGGGCTCATATCATGTTAACGGGTATAATTCAATGTGTTAGTGGCCTATTGTGTTAAGGAGTACAAGTTGTTAGGTAATTAGTGTGTTACGAGGTAAAAAATAGTGTTCATAGATATGTTGTCATGTACATGCATTTAATGTGTTCCAAGGTACAATTTTAGATTGTTATCTGGTACAATTTACTATGCTATGGGTTGAATTCCACAACTTGGTGCTATATATAGAGCAAACCCTAGAGCATCAATCATTTCAAATTTTAGGCACTATTAGAAACTATATTTGTCCCAACATCAAAAAATGACACAAAAATCAATGACAATTCCATTGCTAAACTACCACCGACATAGAAACATCACAATAAAAACTCCACAAGTAGTATTGACATGTGAAATAGCACCGAATTTTTGTAAAAAATGAAGAAAAATACACTAAAAATCTAAATGGAAGAAAAATAGGAAGATAAAAAGAAGTTAATCATAGGCTTTTGTTGTAGTGAGTGATGGAGTGATAAGAACCCCAACAAATTCAATGGTAATGAAATATATAGAATCTAGTTGGCTAGAAAAATTATTGATGGGAAGCAAAGCATAAGATTTGGTATTGCAATTAATGGGGTTAATATTTACTCCCAACAATCTAATATATGGACCATATGGATTGTAGTTATGATCAACTACAATATTCCACCTTGGATGTCAAATAAGAAAGAGCACCTATTGTTGGTTTTACTAGTGCCTAGAAAGAATCAAGTTAAGAAAAAATATATGTATTTGACACCTCCAATAGATGAACTATAATGTTTATGGAACATGATTAGAGTGTATGATGTTTCTAGGCCATTAAATTCACATGATCATGCATTCACATTTTATGGGATGTTGTGTTAGTGCACACATTATTTTCCAAGATTTATAGTGTGTTATGCTACGAATATTGGTGTTTGGAAATATTTTTTTTCCAAGTAATATATCCAAGGGACTTCCCCTCATTCTGAGGATGGTACCTATGGTAAACCCTATATTCTTCAAGGCATAAGGCCTAGTCAACAACTCACAAATAGATCATATATAGCTCATCAACAATAAACTCATTAAGAGAAACATGTCACAAAGTGAAATTTGAACCTAGGTGGGGAGGGTAAAAATTTTCCTCACAACCACTCAAGCTACACCTCATTGACTGGTGTAAGAGAAGTATTTTTTGCTAAAGGAAAAAATCATTATATTTGATATTTTTTAGTAGGAAATCAAGATATGCATTATTTTGTCCTAGGTGGACTAAAAACTGGTCTAGCTCACCAAAGTTGTCTTATTCATTCATTTATAGCCTACAACTACATAATGCATTTATCATACTTCCCTGTATGACCTTTTAGAGCCATAGAAACATTCTTATGGTGGTGTCAATGATCACTCATTTCATCAAAAAACTTCTCAAAATTACAAATGGTGTATCACATACTCAGTAAATTTTAAAGAAATCAATTCTATATCAAAACTAGAGCATCAAAAAACCTATCATAAGTCCCCTTTAATATAAAATTATTTAAAAGGATGTCTAAGGTATGTCCTCCCTAAATACTTGTTCAAGTAAGGTACCATCTTGTAAAGCCAAAGCATCTTTAGATAACTTATCTGCCAAAGTATTAAATTCTTGTTATACATGGGTAAATGAAATAGAGTCAAAGGAAGACTTTACCTCCTAGACTAGAGCGATGATTACCTAAATGCCTAGGTTTCTTATGTAGTGTTGGTGATTTTCCTGGTCGATCAAGGTCTTGGAACCCCCAAAGACCTAAAGATTTTTAGACCTCAACCTACAACTCCTTTTAGTAAAATCCATAAGGCATAGAATTCTACTCGATTATTAGAACATTGACCTATTGCATACTTCATCATAATGTAATGAAAATACTCAACATAGAGCATTGCCCCTATGCCACATATACTAGGATTTCCTTGAATTTCTCCAATAGAAAAAGGCCCATGGTCTTTCTTGGTTAATGTGTGGTATTACTAACACCCTAGTAGAAACTTCTTTAGGAAAAAATTTGTGATCTATCCGAGCTAGTCTTACCTAGTGTGCCACATGTGCAACTGTGAGTACTGGGTCTTAGAACACCATCCAATTCCCGATCCACCAATTCCATATACAAACAAACAAGAGAGAGCCTTGAAGGTTGATACTATCATATCGGATAACCTATCGAGACAATCAATGAAAGACATATTTTCCTATTTTGTTTGACCTACCATGATTTTTGTTACCTCATTCCCAACCTCTCTAGAAAATGGACACAACACAACAAGTGATTCATCAACAATTCATTGGATTTGCAAAGGATGCATCTATATGGCCCTATCCAATTCCTCTTTTGTCCATTGTCATAGTTTAAAAGATTATTATAAAGGGCCAACCAACCACAAAAGAATTACAGTTTTTAAGGGGCAAGATAACTTCCACATGATCCTCCACCACCAAACTCTCTCCTCGATACATTCTTCTTCAACTTTGGCAACATACACTAGCTTGATAGTGTAGTCCCATGTACTCAATTTTTTGGACCATTTGAGCTAACCCTCTTCATTCTTTAATGTAATTACATCATGTTGTAATAATTTGACAAATTGGTCCCATTCCTTGGCATGTTCACCTTGCAAATTCAAGTTCTTAGCAATTACCCATCCTTGAGCCCATATGTTACCATCTTCGAAGGAAGATACATCTATTAAGTGATAAATCCATAGATTATGAAGGAAAAACAAGCAATCATCATATAACTTGTAATTTCCAGATACCCCAATCCAGGGGCCCTCACCAATCCTTACTTTTCTACCATCTCCAATTTCCCATGCAACCCATTTATCCAAATAGGGAAAAACACTTACTAAGGATTTCCAAATTAATGAGACTCCTTGAACCTATTTTGTTTCTAATTGGAACCAGTCCTCCATTGTCAACCCTGTTAGGTATTTGGATTTCAGTAATCCTCCCCATAGACCTAGATTTTGTACCAGCTTCTAAAGGATTTTTACTACAAGTTCCAAACTAAAAAGACAGATGTTTTTTATCCCCACCCCCCTCCTTATTTTCGAGTTTCCATTTTTATCCACGTAACCAAGGGAATGCATTCCTGTGTTATTTTCCTTAACCAGAGAAAGTTGAAGCATTTCTTTCAAATTTTGTTTAAGATTCCCTTAGGAACCTTATCAATAGTCATCCAATAAACTGGAATGCTTTCTAAGATTACCTTTTTCAAGACCAATCTTCCTCCACACGATAGCCATATATTACACCATATAATTATTCTAGCTTATATATCGTTATATAACCATATCCCATCTTCAAAACGATATCTATCTAGTTATAAATGAAAACCAAGATATTTTACCTCATATTCTAGATCAAAAAATATCATTAGAAAAAGAGATTCAACTTTCTTTTTTACTACTTCAAATAATTCATTTGTATAGATAGTGGACTTGTTCATATTTATCACCATACATGTAGCTTTGCAAGAGAGTTCCAACAATTCCTTGATTTTTTCCAATTTAGGAATTGAACCATGACTAAAAATCATGACATAATCTACAAAGAGGAGGTGTGTTATATGAACAACATTTTTGTGATTATGATACCTTTAACCTGACCTTTGTTATGGGCATCTTTAATAAGAATACTTAAACCTTCTGCTATCAACAAGAATAAAAGTGGGGAAAGAGAACAGACTTGTCTGAGTCCTCTAGAAATTGTGAAGAACCAATATGGAGACCCATTTATCAACACTAAAAATGTAACTAACATGATACAACCCATAATCCAATTCATATTCTACAAATTAATTCCTATTTGAAGGAGTAGTAATATGAGAAACAACCAATTAACCATGTCATATGCCTTTGTGAAATCAATTTTCAATATTGTTGAGGGTAGCCTCCTTGTCTTAGTTATTTGCATTTCTTCCTGAGAAATACCCACTGCATCATGGATTTTATGATTGAAGAGGAATCTAAATTCTTCATCTAAGACAAGACCTAAAAGTATGTCTTTTAGCTATAATTGTATAAATCAATTTATAAATTAAAATATATAATGAAATAGGTATGAAATCTTCAATAGTTGTTTCATCTTGTTTCTTAGGAATAAGAGCTACAAAGATAGAATTGAGTACCCCTAAAACTTTTCCAGGGAAGCTTGATTCTTCAACAACTTCAATCAAGTCATGCTCTAACATATAAAAAAAGCCTAAATACAATTCTAATGACAGTCCATCTGAACCTGGACTTTTCCCTTTTTTAAAGGATTTCATAACTAACTTCAGTTCTTCAATTGATATCACAGCCTCCAAATCTCTATTCATGCTTCCATCTATAAGAGCAAGGAACAAGCTAATGATTTTTGTCATTTCCTCTAGATTGTCATCTTTGGGATCATGGAAGAGATTTTTAAAGTGAAGCCTCCCTACATCTCCAATATTTTTAAAGATATTTAATTTGGCCCCATTTGGATGAAGAATATCCCATATAGTGTTTATATGTCTCCTATGAATTGCAAATTTGTGAAAGTATTTTGTGTTATAATCTCCTTCCTTTAACCAAATGGCTCCTCTTTTAAGCCTCCAATAAATCTCATATTTAACCAAAAAGTCCTTTTTTTTCCCCAAATCCTTAAGGATTTGGTCTTCTTCATTTGAAAATATACCTTTTGTATTGTGTTTGAAAAGGACAATGATCCCTTCTTCCACCTCCTTGACATATTTTCACATTTTTTGCAGCATAAGTAGTAGCCTTATTCTTCATTAGAATTTTGATTTGTTTTATATTCTCTGCAAATTGTTCCATCATTGAGTCCCCTAATGAATGATCCAAAGGATACAAATTTTTAATCACTAGTTCCCTAAAATATTATTCCAACAACCAAACATGATTTAATTTTAAAGAGCTTGGGGGCTTCTGGTCCATTATTTCCAAATGAAGTAGTATCGATAAATGGTTTAAGGCTTCCCCTATCTCTACCACTAATTCAATTTTTAGATTTTCATTGTAAATGGATTATACCATCAGATATCTATCCAGTCTTTTAGTAATACCATATCTACCCCTTTTATCATTCCTCTAGGTGGGTATTGAAAAACCAAGAAAAATATGTAGAAACACATAACCAAGATCTAGCATGTCTAAACTCTTATGGAAAGCATCAAACAAATAAAAATAGATATAAGCAAATAAAAGAGAGGAAGCAAGAACTTTATGTGGTAAAACCCCAAGGCAGGGAAACATCCACATAAGCAAGGCCTTCTATCCTTTAAATAACTCTCCCAATTACATAAGCTAGAACACATGAACGTATGGAGTTCAAATGGGACCCATACAAAGAAGCATATGGATAATCTATCCTAAAAACCCATAGAGTCTAGGCTAATGATTGATACCATAAGCCACCCTCCACTTCCATACAAGTCTCAAGAATGGATTATCTAGCCCAAGGACCCATGGGGTCTAAGCTAATGAACAATACCATGAGCCACTCTCCTTGATTCAAGACCAATTGCCTCAATTTATAGTAACTAGGAGAAACTTGGACCATTGTTTGTAAGGCACAATCAAGGGTGGAGATCAACCACTCCATAAAGTTTGATGATAAAATAATGAAGAGATAAGGAAGAACTAATGGATAAGAATGACTTGTGAGTGTATGTCACCATTATCTAAGAGACAAGTCACCACCAAATAAATCCCAAAACTATATCCATGTGCACATTTGCAATATTACAAAAGTCTAGTGAGGTCATGTTACATGTATAAGTGCCCCATAAATGATGTTATAATGATCATCAGTATGACACTAAGTACAAAATTACATCAAGCCACTAGACAACACTAAAACACATTCTAACAATCCCCCATAACGTTGACTAGAGGAATGAGCACCTGAGTCGAGGAAGAAGTTGTGTTACATAAGTATAATAGACCAATAATGTGAAATATTTGAGATCTCAAAAGTCTAATGATGTCTCATTGTATGTATAAATGCTCAGAATGATGTTCTCACAACCATCATAATGATAGGATATATAATGGTAAATGTGGCCACTGGATAATCATTACATCATGGGTTGTAATAAACACATTTGTAAGAAGGTGGCATTACATTACATTCCCCCTTGGTGACAACTTCAAACATACTATATAAGTGGAAAATATAGCATCAAACTTTGTTGTTGTCAAGGATAAGCTATTGAGTGGAACAATGTATGAAGCCATCAGTAAGTTGCAACTAGATCCTTGATAAGGTGAAAGGAGAAGACACATTCTACCATCAAGAATTAATGTAGAATAACCAACAATAAAAACATTAATACGCTCATGATGAAGATCTAAGAAACTAAAGATATAATAATAATATACCGAAATAATTTGTCTCCAAACACTTTACACACACCACTCTAGAAAAAAGGAAGCAAACGGAGATCTAACTGCAAAATAATCCTCCAAGATCAAAGGCATGAATCATCATGGAAAGTCCACAATGTTTCAAAGGAAAATATCTCCAAGAAGACATGAATGATAGAAAAAGATGAAGTTGAATGTGATCTGATAGGCTAAAATTGTTGATGATCAACTAGAGTGCCTAAGAAACTAAAGATATAATAATAATATACCGAAATAATTTGTCTCCAAACACTTTACACACACCACTCTAGAAAAAAGGAAGCAAACGGAGATCTAACTGCAAAATAATCCTCCAAGATCAAAGGCATGAATCATCATGGAAAGTCCACAATGTTTCAAAGGAAAATATCTCCAAGAAGACATGAATGATAGAAAAAGATGAAGTTGAATGTGATCTGATAGGCTAAAATTGTTGATGATCAACTAGAGTGCTTCAATAAGAACTTGAACATGATCATAAAGTTCAACAAGTGCTCAAATATGCACCACATGTAATATAAAATGGTATCCCTGTCACAAATACATAGTGCTAAGCAAAGCACTGAATTTATGCCATCAAGAAATTGTCTCAAAAATATTGTTGTCACAGTCAAACAAAGGAGAAATATGGTCATTTTAATACTTAATAATCATATGGACAAATAAATAGAAATTGATATCACCATTGCATAAAGTGTGAAATTTTATGCATTTTGAAAAAAAAAATACTCAAAACGGTGTCAATATCAGGAAGTTACGACCATTTTAAGTTCCATGAAAGAGGTCTAGCCTTGAGTTTTGGGGAATAAATAAAAATCACCACCATAAAATATAATAATTCACTAGATCCAAATATTTTTCTATGTAGAGAACTCAAAATTACTCAATCTGCAAAAAACTACATCAAAAACTGATTTCGTATAACAAAGTTACGAAAAATTAAAAATCAACTTCAAAATCTTGGTGCTAATCCTCGCAAGCTAAGCCAGAAGTGCCACATGGAAGCCTTTGATTTGTCTAAATGGAACACACCATATGCTAACATGGAAAAATAGAAAATCTAACATGTCATGTACATAATGCTTATGTGGCATGTAAGAAATGTCGATGTGGCATGTATGGAATGTTGACATAGCATGTGTTGAAAATGACACATGGTAGTGTACAAAATGAAACGTGGTAGATAAATTGGAAATTTATCTTTGGGTGCACCTACTAATGTGGCACATGTTGGTTGGGTGGATGATTCCATGTGGCATTGTTATCATGGGACATCCAAATGATAAAGCCATTCAACAAAATTATAGTTAAGGTTGAGAAACAACAAGTTTTAAACCCCAAGACCTCATAACAACCAAATAGATAACATGTTATTATAACCAATTAATCAAATCCATTATATTTGAGATCAAATTAATTTGGTACATTTGTTAAAGAACTAATTTAAAAACATATTACAAGGAATGGATGGCCCATGTTACAGCCCCAGACTTCACATCCATAAAGAATAACAGGTGTAACAAGAGTCTCAAAGAGGAGTTTCTTCTTATCCCAACTCCAAATATAAATTGAGATACAGCCTGAATAGGCCTAATGATTAAGAACATGTGTTTCCTCTTAAGAGGTCACAATTTCAAATCCAGAGGGAGGTAGGGTATGTATACCTCCGTAGACTTTACCAGTCAAATCGTTTGGCGAAGGGGGGTCCCTTGTCCCACAAAAAAGGGGGTCTCATACACCAATTTGGTGTGGCTTGGTCGTGACCTTAAAAATAGATTATTATTATTATTATTATTATGTTAGAATAAATTCTCAATACTTGGGGCAAATGAAGGTCGATTATCATAAACAAATGGTCGATATTGGCTAATTAGACTTCTCTAGACACATCTTTATGGTTAGATCGGCCCAAAAATACACCAATTTGTACAGATCTAAAGTACACCCACGAATATTCAATCTTACATGTGGCCCAAACAAAGACCAAATTTAGCAACATGAACATTGATCTTGTTATTTAGGATGCTCTAGATGTAATGGTAATGTCAAATCTAGAAAAATTATCTTAGAAAATGTAGAAACCAAGCGTGAGATTCAAATATGAAATTGCATATCTATAAAAAATAAACTAGATATACTTGTAAATTCATGCCAAAAAAAAAAAACTCCAATCACTATTATTGAATGTGTAAGGTTTTTTACCCTTTTACAGTAATACAATGCACGCACCGATTCTTAAAATAGAAAAGAACACAATTGCAATCACACATATACATAGAGATTTACACTGGAAACCCAAACCAGGAAAACCAACAACTTGTTTAGAGTCACAATATATATATATATATATATATTATTAGGCTAAAACCCCTAATCCATTATATATTATTAGGCTAAAACCCCTAATCCATTGACCCATATTAGAATACAACCCTAATTCTTTAACCGGAATTAGAAAACCATGGGCTAAGCCACATATCCACCCATACACCACAAAGCCACCAAAAGTGAAAACTGTTTGTTGAAAACTGCTAAAACCGGATGCAAAAACCACCCAAAAAAATCAGGGGCTCCACCCCCCTACAATCCCCCCACTGTACCCAACACAACACAGTGTGTGGGGTTGGTCATGCAAAGAATATAACACATACCCAACAAAATGGTCATGGAAGGAAATAATAGATCTCTTATCCAATATTTCAACAAACAAAGAAGTTCACCCAAGGAGTTAGATATATGCCTCTAGTACCATGAAAGACCGGGAAAAATGTGTAGAAACATATAACCAAGATATAGCCTATCTAAACTCATATTGAAAGCATCAAACAAATTAAAGAAAATCTAAGCAAATAAAATAGAGGAGGCAAGAAATTTACATGGTAAAACCCCAAGGTGGGGAAATATCCATGGAAGCACACAATTATATGGATTTCAAATGGGATCCATACAACTCTCAAGCATATGGATGATCTAGTCTAAGGACCCATAGGGTCCAGGTTAATGATCAATACCATAAGCCACCCTCCACTTCCATACAAATATCAAGAATATGGATTATCTAGCCTAAGGACCCATAAGGTACAAGCTAATGATCAATACCATGAACCACTCTCCACTCTCCTTGATTCAAGAACAATTGCCTCAATTTATAGTAACCAAGAGAAACCTGGACCATTGATCATAAGGCACAATCAAGGGAGAATATCATCAAATCCATAAAGGTTTATGATAAGCTCATAAAGAGATAAGAGAGAAGTAGTGGATAAGAATGACCTATGAAGAGACAGAGAGAAGTAGTGGATAAGAATGACTTATGAGTGTAGGTCACCATTACGTGAGAGATAGGGTCACCATAAAATAAATCCCAAAACTATCTCCATGTGCAATATTACAAAAGTATAGTGAGGCCATGTTACATGTATAAGTTCCCCAAAAATGATGTTATAATGATAATCATTATGACACTAAGTAAAAAATTACATCAAGCCACTATAAAACATCAAAACACATCTCCCATCAGAATAAGCTCATAAAATTCCATGTCTACCTGTGTAAAGTCTAAAACAAGTGGAGTATAAAGTAATATTCTAGAGGATCGCTCCCAGTAATCACTACTTCCCTATAATTCTCTTTGATTAGGAATATGGTTTAAATGACTACCTAGAATCAAATTTTCCCGACTCAATATTCTCGAGTCTTCCAATCATTCCTAGAAAGGTCTCATTTCCTCATAGGGACCATACACATTGATTATCCTTATTTATTTCCGTGACCCTTTTGACACTACATTTAATATTATTATTATTGGTGTTTTTATTAATAAAATTATGTTCATTACATTACACAAAGATTAAAATACATGCCAATTGTAACACCCCATTTTTAAACTCGTTGATTAATTTGTAATTAATTATGATTATTAATGGTTTATCTCAACATGGAGATAATACTTCCATGCTATGGCTTGTAAAAAATGTAAATATGCCATATAAAACCCAAAAAACTAACTGAAGGGTGAAGCATAGTACTAGCCATGATACCACTACAGGAAAGAGTGAAGGGGGTTCACTATGTCAAGGAATCCCAAGCCACCTTGTTAAATTAATTTGGGGAAAACCACCCTTATTTCCCTCTATCTTAAAGTTGAAGCAAAACATTTATGAAGTATGGTTAGGAAATTGAAAAGGACCTCCCACGTAAATGCATGGGAGTAATGGATTGGTATGTCCATGGAAAAATCAATTTCCCAACTGCATGGAGAGGAATCAAGAAACTTTGAGACATAAACGATGGGTACATGAGTGATGAGACAGGGAAGACCAGAAGATGTAGATAGTGGAAAAGGAGGACTAAAGGAGGCAAGAGTAGAGGTTGTTGAGACTGAGGGGGGAACCCACGAGTGGGTGGACTTGGTGCTGGAAGGGCACCTGAGAAACCCTATGGAGGCCCTGGGCATGGTGGGTGTAAGGATTTTCAACCAATGGATGTGTGAATTAAGTGGCCTTTACCTTTATAATTACTCTGAGAACCTGAGAGTGTTACCGAGTGGTATCATGGCTTGGCACGGGGTGGCCAAATTGTAGAGAACTAGCGCATCTGCACCTATGGTTGGGTAGAAAAGCATTCACCCTCAGTCAGTTTACTTACTGACCATTTATGATAGATAATATTCTCACGGTGTTTTATATATGATTTATTGTTGTTTTATATGTACAAATGATGACATTGTATGGTTAAGGAGCAAGGATCTATGACAAAGGAAATGAATGCATGAATGTTGTTTGCATGCCCTAATTTCCTTACTATTTAAAATCTTCTTGAATTTTGTGATGAACAACGAATGAGGGGATGTTTGCTAGGCTCTGTAATTCATAGTTTATTTTTTGTGTTTTAAATATCCTAGTTATTTAACCTATGAGAACAAACTATAAATATAGCTTGGTCCAATATCCTAAGACTCTAAGAAATGAGTAGAGGGATGCATGTATTTATGATCCTTGTATGCCTTAAATTTATTTACTAGCCTTTGTTCTTTGTGAAACTTGGAGTGATGTGGAATGCCTAGTCTTTGTGTATGCGGGATAAATTTTATGCCTCAAGGAGGTATTGTATTTCCCTATAAAGGTACTTTCCATGGGAACCCTAGTGAAACCCAAGAGTTGGGTCGTTAAACTTAAGCACAGAGGAGAGGTTCTAGATGTTCGGATATCCAGACATTTCTCATCTCGGATATCCAGAGATCTGGAAATCCAGACTTTTCATATATGTATATTTTCCAAAGTCCCAGATCCCTAGATGGGGTGGGGTTCCTTTGCAAGGTTATGCCCCTTCGAAAGTGTATGAGTGATAGAGATGGCTCGTGTGGGTGACGTTATTTTAACATCGTGGGCCAGGTGTTGACGATTCTTACCTATCCAAAGTGGACATGCGTCTATGTGTAACTGGAGCGAGTCAAGGAGACATGTGAGTGTTATGATTATGTGAGTTTGGGATTAATATCAACCATTTTATCCAGGGTTCAGGAGATCTTGGGCGTAGACATCACCAAGTTGTAGAGCTTGTGTTTGGATCCAGATCTAGAAATCTGGACTTCCAGCATTTATAATAAATCACCTTTATGAAATTATGGGATATCGAATCCCGAATGGGTCAGGATTTCGTTCAAGGTTCCAACCCTCTTTTCCTTTTCAAAATTTTGAACCAAAGGAGTTGGGGCATGTGGGAGTGATGTTAGTGAATATATTTCATGCCAAGTGGTAGTCAAAATGCAACGGAGGATAACATGTGTCAACCTCATATTTTCATGGGTCAATTGTAGGCTCGCTATCAAGTATAAGCCTTTGGTTTGGCTCCCCTTCGGTCTCATTTGTTGGATCACGAGATCGTAAATCCTAGCTACATGTACCCCCATCAATTGTAGGAACTGATTTATGTCAGTTGTTTCAGATTTATTAGTCACTCTGGATCTGGAAATATGGATCTATCTTTTCAAATAAATGAAATTTCGAGAAATCCTAGATGCCAAAGGGTTCTTGGTTCTAGAGCACAGTTATGTGTCGAGGGTTCCCATTTTAATTGGAGTCCACATGGAAAATGCCGCACATTGTGACAGGATTAGACCTTGCGTAGTGATGATGTCGAATCCTGAACTCTAGAACTTTTCATAATGTGCATTTCCATAAATCTCGAATTTCTTGATGGGACAAGGTTCTAAAGAGGGGTTCTATGGAGAGGGGACCGGGTGCCTTTGAGGTCCACATGTCCTGCCACGTAGGTCCATGTTTCAGTCCATGGTTGTTCCATGTGTCACATTAGATATCATGTCACATGTCTTAGATGACATCATATCCAAAAATCCAAAACTTTTCGTAATTTACATTTTTGGAAATCCCAAATCGTGGATTCTTGGATATGGAAAGGTTGCAGTGAAATTTTTTGTAAAAGGTTTGGAGTAGATGATGATGCCAACTCCATGTGTCATGCCACACCATCTTAGTCATATGAATCAACCAGGTCAACTGCCATGTGGCGATGCCATGTCATCATGCCACATCATCATGGAATCTTGTCAAGTTGTGAGGTGTCATGCAAGGTCGCATGCCTATAAGGCCTATGTGCCTTTGCGCCAGTTGGACATCCAGATCCGACATTTGAGAAAAAGGGAATTATAGATTTCCCTAGATCCTAGATTTCCAGATGTGCCAAGGTTCCTGTTCTGGGTTCCAAATCTAAATCAATATTTTTGTGTAAAGGGGTTTTTAACATTTTCTATATCTTGGGATATGGATGGTTCAAGGTTCTACTTCAAGTTTTTGTGGTAATATTAGAAGGGGTATAACCGAAGAATACCAAATGTTTTGAGGCTCCATGTCAAGGTATAATCAGAAAATAATCTGGATACCAAATGCATCGTGCACGATCCAGATACCAAATGTAGAATAGTTATTGTGCACCCCAAATGGAGATTATATGCCAAAGTTATGCCCCCAAGAAGTTGATACACCAAACTACCCAAAATGGGGTCCACAAACTTGTTGTATTTTCATCTTCCAGGCTTAGGGTTTTGGATTTTATTTATGATAAAAAGGCCTTTGGAGCCTCATTGTGACCATCACCTTCTTATGAATAAGCGTATTCGTCACATCTCTTCTTAGAGATAAGTTTCCACCATTCTAGCGAGTCTTTCACTATGTATTTCTACAGTTTTGTACATTTCGCTCATTAATAGAAATTTTGTATTACTATATCTCTGTGTTTATGGTTATATCTTTGATATATCTCTGTTATATTATTTGATATTTTAGATATCTTTGTATATTTCCTTATTATATCTTCGCTCTCATTTTGTGTCGAAAATAATCTGGATCAGTGGTATCAGATTAGGCTGCTCTTGGTCATTTTTCAGTGCATGTCCCCGACGAGGTCTAAGTATAGAGAGTTGGGTCTCAAGTTTGTCTCTATTGAGGACAATCGCTCTCGCACACCCAAGAAACCCTCCATGGCGGAAGAAAAGAAAAATGACAGAGTAGAAGATTCTATTAATTTGTTGCTAGAGCAAGCTCTCACACAACATAGGGACAAAATGATGCAGAATTTTTCCGACGTCCTTCAACGCATACCGATAATAGCAGGTGCATATTTATCAAGCATCCACTTTGGAGGCACCTCTCCTTTCAAGGTACAAGTTAATTTTGATATTCTTGTATTTGAAGGTCAGAACGATGTGGATGCCATAGAAAAATGGTTAAATCTGATAGAAGGTTTTTTCTCTTTTCACAATTTTTCTGGCAGAGAAAAGATCACCTTCACACACCTTAAGGATCTCCCCCATGCCAAACATTGGTGGGAAACTTACTAGGAGAAAAGTTCCACAGAGGAGTATGGAATGTATGGGGCCGAGCCCACTTGGGATTGTTTTGTGAATGCACTCAAGGAACAATATTACCCTGTTGGTAACTATGAGGACCAGTAAATGAGATGGACCACACTACGGCAAGAGTGGGGCCAACCAATGTCAGAGTTCACAAATACTTTCCATACCTTGCGCACCAACCTAGGTATCAAAGAATTCAAGCAGCATCTAGTCCAGAAATACTGTGGGGATCTACATAGGTACATCCAAACCGAAATGGATTTCCTGGACATCTCATCACTAGGAATTGTCTATCGATATGTTGTCAAAATCAAGCAGAAATTTAGGCACTTGAACAAATGGGAGTTCGGGTCTATAAATATACAACAACCAAAGTATGATAAAGACAACCCTAACAACCAGCCTCCAGAAAACCAGTCCAAGACACAGGAAAAGAAGGGTAACAAAAAGACGAAGAAATACACTAGAAAAGTGGTGTGATTTCCACAAAATCCCCTGGCACAACACTGATGAATGTCACTCAAAAAAATCATTGGTGGTTGAGATACAAGAAAAGGAGTTGAACCCTTATTCGAAATCTGTTTCAGAAAAATAACGAGAGAAAACAGATCATCGACGCAGACCCCACTACTATTGTCATGACCGCAACAATTCAACCAGGAGAACCAGAAGATCCTGAAGAGGGGGAGCACCTTTTTCATTCATAGATGTGGGTGAAGGGGACCCTTTTGCATTTTATTATTGATAGCAGAAGCCAGAAGAACCTCATCTCAGCAGAAGTCGTCAAACTGTTGGTATTTTCGACAACACCACACCCGCAGCCATACAACATCGGGTGGCTTCACCGGGGAAGAGATATTCATGTCATTCAGTAGTGTCTCTTGTCATACGGAATCAAACCCTTCAAGGATGAGGTATTATGTGATGTTTCCCCGCTAGATGTCTGTGATGTTCTTTTGGGACAGCCATATATGTGGAAGCACCATGTTATTCATGAGTCTCGACCCCATAGTTTCATTGTTACTCTAGGGGGTCATATCTACAGGATACCAAAGGTAGTTCCAACTATTGTCCCACCTAAACAATGTTTCAAGGTAATATCTCATCCTACAAAATTCATCTTCTGCACAATCTGTGCAAAATGTGAACAAAAGGACACTACAAACACTACAGCCTCAGTCCAAGTACCTTTTATCTAGCAGAAGCAGGTCGACAAGATTACAACAAAGTGCAAAGATTCCTTCTGCACATAGTCATACCATGTATCCAGACTGGCTGAAAAGGTCCAACCCTTCCAACATCGGGTTATCGACAACCTTCCATAATCCAAGCAATGCAAATTCTCCAGCAAGGCAAGAAGCTCACCAAGGTTTAGATTCAGCAAATGCTTCCCCCTCTCTCCCGGGAACTCAATAAAATGGATTCCATTGCTTCATAAGGAGGGAGGATTGATCCAATTTGATATCGGTGACCACCCACCTATTCCAACTGGATCAAAACATTTCTTTGGCAATTTACTATTTTTAGTAGTTTTTCGGGTCCTGAACTTTCGGGGCAATTTTGAGGGCATAAACGACACTTTTTCGTGATCAGGAACCTAAATGGCCACCTAAGTCATGATTGAGACCGTGAMAATAAGCTCCTYATCAATACTTTTCCAATGAGCTATTRTGTGCCCCAAACGGAAATTGYATGCCAAAGTTACGCCCCTGGGAAGTTGATACACCAAACTACCCAAAACAGGGTCCACAAACTTGTTGGCTTTTCATCTTCCGGGGTTAGRGTTTTGGATTTTATTTATGTTAAAAAATCCTTTGAAGCCTCATTGTAACCATCATCTTCTTGCGAATGAGCATAGTCATCACATCTCTTCTCAGAGATAAGTTGCCACCATTCTAGCGCGTCTTTTACTATATATTTCTATAATTTTGTACATTTCACTCATTAATAGAAATTGTGTATTATTGTATCTTTGTGTTTATGGTTATATCTTTGATATATCTCTGTTATATTATTGGATATTTGAAATATATTTGTATATTTCTTTATTATATCTCTGCTCTCATTTTGTGCCGAAAATAATCCAAATCAGTGGTATCAGAGCAAGCTGCTCTTGGTCGTTTTTCAGTGCATGTCCCTGACAAGGTCTGAGTATAGAGAGTTGGGTCTCGAGTTTGTCTCTCTTGAGGATAATAACTCTCGCATGCCCAAGAAACCATCCATGGAAGAAGAAAAGAAAAATGACGGAGTGAAAGCTTATGTTAATCTGTTGTTGGAGCAAGCTCTCACGCGATAGAGGGATGAAATGGTGGAGAATTTAGCACACATACTCCAATGCCTGTCAATAACAGCAGGTGCATCTTCATTAAGCGACCACTTTGGAGGCACTTTTCCTTTCAAGGTACAATCTAATTTTTATATTCTCTTATTTGAAGGTCAGAACGATGTAGATACCCTAGAAAAATGGTTAAATCTTCTAGAAGGTTATTTCTCTGTTCGGAATTTTTTCAACCGGGAAAAGATCACTTTCGCACTCCTTAAGGCTCTCCTCCATGTCAAACATTGGTGCAAAACTTACTCAGAGAAAAGTTCCACAAAGGATTTTGGAATATATGGGGTCGATCCCACTTGGGATTTTTTTATGGATACGGTCAAGGAACAATATTACCGTGTTGGTAACTATGACGACCAGTACATGAGATGGACCACACTACAGCAAGAGAGGGGCCAAATAGTGTCAGAGTTCACAAATACTTTCCATACCTTGTGCACCAAGTTGGGTATGAAAGACGTCGAGTAGCATCAAGTTCTAAAATATTGTGGGGCTCTACATAGGTACATCCAAACGGAAATAGATTTCTTAGGCATCTCATCACTAGGAACTACCTATCGATATGCTATCAAAATTGAGCAGAAATTTAGGCAACAGAACAAACAGGAGTTCAGGTCTACAAATCCGCAACAACCAAAGTATGGTAAAGATGGCCCTAACAACCAGCCTCTAGAAAACCAGTCCAAGCCACAAGAAAAGAAGGGTAACAAAAAGACAAAGAAGGATATTGGAAAGTGGTGCAATTTCCATAAAAGCCTCTGGAACAACACTGATGAATGTCGCTCAAAAAAATCATGGGTAGTCGAGATTAAAGAAAAGGAGCCAAACCCTGATTCAAAAAATAATGGGAGAAGACAGGTCATCGACGCATACCCCACTACTATTGTCGCGACCACAACAATTCAACCAGAAGAACCAACAGATCCTGAAGAGGGGGAGCATCTTTTTCATTCACAGATGTGGGTGAAGGGGACCTCGCTACATTTTATTATTGATAGTGGAAGCTAGAAAAACCTCATCTTAGCAGAGGTTGTCAAATAGTTGGGATTGTCGACAACACCACACTTGCAGCCATACAACATTAGGTGGCTTCACCAGGGACGAGATATGTGTGTTAGCTAGCAGTTTCACTTGTCATATGGCATCAAACCCTTCAAGGATGAGGTATTATGTGATGTTTTCCCGTTGGATGTCTGTGATGTTCTTTTGGGCCAGCCATATATGTGGAAGTGTCATCTTATTTATGAGTCTCGACCCCCTAGTGTCATTGTTATTGTGGGGGATCATATCTACATGATACTATAGGTAGTTTCGACTATTTTCCCACCTAAACAATGCTACAAGGTAATATATCATACTACAACATTCAGCCTCTTCACAATCTATTCAAAAGGTGAACAGAACGACACTGCAACCACTACAGCCTCAGTCCAAGCACCTTCTATCCAGCAGAAGCAGGTTGACAAGATTGCAGAAAAGTGCAAAGATTCCTTCTGCACACAGTCATATCATGTATCCAAACTGGCTAAAAAGGTCCAATCCTTCCAACATCAAGTTCTTGACAACCTTCCACAAGCCAAGCAGTGCAACTTCTCGAGCAAGGCGAGCAACTCACCAAGGTTCAGATTCAATAAACACTTCCCCCTCTCCCCCAGGAACTCAATGCAATGGTTACCATTTCTTCCTAAGGAGGGAGGATTGATCCAAGTGGATATCGRTGGCCACCCACCTATTCCAACTCACTCAAAATAGTTCTTTGGCAATTTACTATTTTTAGTAGTTTTTCGGGTCCTGAACTTTCAGGGCCTAAACAACGTTTTTKCACATTCAGACGCCTCTTTGATCACCAAACACATGGTTGAGATAATTAAATGAAKCTCCTCGTCAATACTTTTCCAACAAGCTATCGTGCGCCCCAAACGGAGATACTATGCCAAATTTATGCCCTTAGGAAGTTKATAMACCAAACTAGTCAAAACAGGGTCCACAAACTTGTTGGCTTTTCATCTTCTGGGGTTAGGGTTTTGGATTTTATTTATGTTAAAAAGGCCTTTGGAGCCTCATTGTAACCATCATCTTCTTTTGAATGAGCGTATTCATCACATATCTTCTCAAAGATAAGTTGCCACCATTCTAGCGAGTCTTTCACTCTCTATTTCTACAGTTTTGTACATTTCTCTCATTAATCGAAATTGTGTATTACTATATATCTGTGTTTATGGTTATATATCTAATATATATATGTGTGTTATATTATTGGATATTTTCAATATCTCTGTATATTTCTTTATTATATCTCCGCTCTCATTTCGTACCAAAAATAATCCAAATCAGTGGTATCAGAGGAGGTTGCTCTTGGTCGTTTTTCAGTGCATGTCCCTAACGAGGTCTAAGTATAGAGAGTTGGGTCTTAAGTTTGTCTCTCTTGAGGAAAATCGCTCTCGCACACCCAAGAAACCATCCATGGTAGAAGAAAATAAAAATGGCAGATCAGAAGATTATATTAATATGTTGTTGGAGCAAGCTCTCACGCGACAAAGGCATGAAATGATGGAGAATTTTGCCCACGTCCTTCGATGCCTGTCGATAATAGAAAGTGCATATTCATCAAGCGGCCACTTTGGAGGCACCTCTCCTTTCAAGGTACAAGTTAATTTTTATATTCCTATATTTGAAGGTTAGACCGATGTGGATGCCCTGGAAAAATGGTTAAATCTGCTAGAAGGTTATTTCTTTGCTCACAATTTTTCCGATGGGGAAAATATCACCTTCGCACTCCTTAAAACTCTCCCTCATGTCAAACATTGATGGGAAACTTACTGGGAGAAAATTTCCTTAAAGGATTCTGGAATATATGGGGTCGAGCCCCCTTGGGAGTTTTTTGTGGATGCGGTCAAGGAACAATATTACCCTGTTGGTAACTATGACGACCAGTACATGAGATGGACCACATTACGGAAAGAGAGGGGACAAACAGTGTCAGAGTTCACAAATAATTTCCATAACTTGCACACCAAGTTGGGTATCAAATACTTTGAGTGGCATTTGGTTTTGAAATACCACGGGGCTTTGTATAGGTACATCCAAACCGAAATGGATTTCCTGGACATCTCATCACTGGGAACTTCCTATCGATATGTTGTCAAAATAAAGCATAAATTTAGGCACCAGAACAAACGGGATTTTGGGTCTGCAAATCTACAACAACCAAAGTATGGTAAAGACGACCCTAACAACCAGCCTCCAGAAAACCAGTCCCAGCCACAAGAAAAGAAGGGTAACTGAAAGACGAAGAAGGACACTAGAAAGTGGTGCGATTTCCGCAAAATCCTCTGGAACAACACTAATGAATGTCACTTAAAACAATCATTGGTGGGTGAGATCAAAGAAAAGGAGTTGAAACCTTATTCAGAATCTGATTCAGAAAATAATGGGAGAAGACAAATCATCGACGTAGACCCCACTGCTACTATCGCAACCACAACAATTCAACCAGAAGAACCAGCAGATCCTGAGGAGGGGGAGCACCTTTTTTATTCATAGATGTGGGTGAAGGGGACCCCACTACATTTTATTATTGATAGCAGAATCCAGAAGAACCTCATCTCAGCAGAGGTCGTCAAGCAATTGGGATTTTTGAAAAAACCACACCCGCAGCCATACAACATCGGGTGGCTTCACGAAGGACAAGACATCTATGTCAACCAGTAGTGTCTCTTTTCATATGGCATCAAACCCTTCAAGGATGAGTTATTATGTGATGTTGCCATGTTGGATGCCTGTGATGTTTTTTTGGGCCAACCATATATGTGGAAGCGTCATGCTAATTATGAGTCTTTGCCTCATAGTGTCATTGTTACTCTGAGGGGTCATATCTACAAGATACCAGAGGTAGTTCTAACTATTGTCCCACCTAAAAAATGTCGCAAGACAATATCTCATACTACAACATTCGGCCTCTTCACAATCTGTTCAAAAAGTGATAAAAAGTACACTGCAACCACTGCAGCCTCAGTCCAAGCACCTTTTATCCAGCAGAAGCAGGTAGACAAGATTGCAACAAACCGCAAAGATTCCTTCTAAACATAGTCATCTCATGTAGCTAGACTATATAAAAAGGTCCAAACCTTCCAACATCAAGTTCTTGACAACCTTCCACAAGCCAAGCAGCACAACTTCTCCAGCAAGGAAAGCAGCGCACCAACGTTCAGATTCAGCAAACGCTTCCCCCTCTACCCCGGGAACTCAAAGCAATGGATACCATTACTTCCTAAGGAGGGAGGATTGATCCAGGTTGATATCTCTGGCCACCCACCTATTCCAACTGGCTTAAAACAGTTCTTTGGAAATTTACTATTTTTAGCAGTTTTTCGGGTCCTGAACTTCATGGGCCATTTTGAGGGCCTAAACGATGTTTTTTCATGATCAAGCACCTCAAACATTTCCAAAAGCATGATAGAGCCTGCGAAATGAAGATCCTTGTCAATACCTTTCCAACGAGCTATCGTTCACCCCAAACGGAGATCATACGCCAAAGTTACGCCCACAGGAAGTTGATACACCAAACTACCCAAAACGAGGTCCACAAACCTGGTGGCTTTTCATCTTCCGGGCTTAGGGTTTTTTATTTTATTTATGTTAGAAATGCCTTTGGAGCCTCATTGTAACCAGCATCTTCTTGTGAATGAGCATAGCCATCACATCTCTTCTCAGAGATAAGCTGCCACCATTCTAGTGAGTATTTCACTCTGTATTTCTACAGTTTTGTACATTTCGCTCATTAATAGAAATTGTGTATTATTGTATCTCTATGTTTATGGTTATATATTTGTTATATTATTGGATATTTTCAATATATATGTATATTTATTTATTATATCTCTTCTCTCATTTCGTGTCGAAAAAAATCTGAATCACTATTGGAAAACTAGGCAATGGGATGCAAAGCTTATTTGTATAAGAATCCTAGAATACATTTTAAAAGATAATGCATGTGTGAAAGACATGCAAATGAGATGCAAATTATTTTTAATTCTATATGGATATGTGTAGAATGCATTGGTTCATAATTAATCTGTGAGCCAACTTTGATATGTTAGAGTGTTGTTGCATTCAAAGAAGGAGGATTTTCTGAATTGGGAAAGGTCAAGATGAACTTGACTGAGGTTGCTCAACGGATGGAGTAGGCAGGTTCATAAAGAAAGCATGATGCAGAAGAAGATAGGGAGAAAAGGGGCGAATTTTCTTACTCCCAAAATATGACCATTTGGTAGAGTTATATGTTTCTAAGGAAACTAATACAATTGGTGGAAGCAAACTAAATCAATGTTAATGATTGAATGAACACTATGGGTAATGCCATGTTATGAAAATGGAAAAGATGACTTGGAAATAGTTCAGTTAAGATGAAAATTCCAGACTGTGTAAAGGATTCAGAGGGGAAAATCCCTTGATTCATTTATTATTGTCTATTTATAATACTTGATTGAGAAAGTTGATGTGTGTAAATACCCGAGGTATAAGAGTGTTAATAACTGTGTGAAAGTAGAATAGTTGAAATGTTTTTTATGTCATTGAGGATAATGTGATAGAACATATACATGTGCTAGGACATATCTAAAAATGCTTGATGATTTAAATGCTATGGTACATGCAATGTGACTTGACATGACAACTGATATAATTGTGATTATAATTGTTGTGTGTAGGAAATATTGGAGTTATTGAGGGGACAACTGCCAATGGTGGACAACCTCAGGCAGCGGATAAAGACAAGAAGGATGTTGTTGAAATATTGATAAAGGGACCTTATGAGTCCCCAAGAAGCATCCAACTGATAAGGTAATATCAAGAAGATTGCTAGCAGCTATATAGGTATACAATCTATCATGCCTTTGTAACATGTGATTTGGAAGGAATTGGGTAAGAAATTCCTTCAACCATGCTTTATAGTTTGATTATAGGTATATGATTATGAGTTGACTGCATGTATGGCATTGATCCCCAAGCAAGGTATCACAGAAGAAGGAACTTTTGTTTGACAAACTAGAATAGATTGAAATGTTTTGTAATGAATGCATAAGTATTTTTGCCATGTTCGAAATGGATAAATATGAATGAATAAATAATTGTGCACATAAGTGACACATATGTTAAATGCATTGAGGGAATGCATGTTTGCATGAATGGGCATGTACAGTATTTCCCTTATGAAAGGAAAACTTTGCAGTATTCCCAAAGAATTGCAGAAGTAACAATGAAAGTAACTGAAGTAGTCATGAGTACTAATGCCTTGGCTACTAGTGAATAATGAATGTGTAATTGCATGTATATCAATTTTTTAATTTCATGTGTGTTGATTTAAGGTCATGATTAGCTCAAAGTAGGAAACGCGTTCCTGGGGTAACTATGAATGTTGATAAGGTTAACCATAGGGTGAGAGGTTGGCTAAGTTCCAACTCACCATGGTGAAGCACCTGACATAGAAATGTGGTAATGTGAAAATCAATGCAAGGATGCATTGTGTGTAAATGTGGCCATGAACATTGGCACATTCATATAGTTGCATGAGAAGTTTGATTGCTTTATGGAAGTTTTGGTATGTTGAAATAATGCATCTATGAGGAATAATGTTATCATTCAATATCAAATGACTAGTGAATATAAGTGAATTGATTGCTAAAATGTACAATTTTAAGCTCAATTTGGGAGCCATTATTGGTACAAGGTGTATAAGATACTAACAATTTGTTTGGTTGTATGAAGATTGAATATTTTAGATCTTAAACTTGTACAATATTTACTGCAAATAGATTTTCAGTAAAAGAACAGAATAGATACAATGGAAAATACAAACATTACACGGAGATTTTTCCCCTAGAAACCCAAACTGGGAAAACCAGCATATTCTATGTTCATTCATAGTGATAGATTGTTTACAATACAATATACATATAAGAGCCACCGGCATCCAAAACCCTAATCCAATGACATGGATTAGTCAACAACCCTAATTCCTTAACCAGAAATAGAAAACCATCAGCAAAAACCATGTGCCAAAAAACCGCTCAACAATGGACATGAAAATCGAGGCAACACGAAAAACGAGGAAAAAATGTGACATTTTTCCCGAATATAACACATACCCAACATTATCCCACTTGTTGTTTTATTTGCATACAGGGGGTTATAGGGTTAAGTAGACAACAATCCAGGGCAGCAATGCCCATGGATCCTCTACACCAAGAGAACTTCTCAGTGCTCACAGATTTTTAATGAATCTGCAACATTCTTCAAAGTGTCCATCTTCATCAGCAATACTTTCTTTTATTCAACCATGTCTCTCACAAAGTGATATTGAATATCAATATGTTTTGTATTTGAATGATAAGTTGGGTTCTTCGCCAGAAAAATTACACTATGATTGTCACAATCTATCCTTACAGCTTGTTGTACCAACCCAATACCTGAACACAATATTTGTAACCATACTGCTTCCTTTCTTGCATGAATGGTTGCCATGTATTCAGCTTCTGTAGTTGAAAGTGCCACTACAACTTGTCTTTTTCTCATCCAACTTATTGCTCCTCCAAACAAGTTAAACATATACCCACTTGTAGATCTCCTACGATCCAAATCTCCATCCCAGACTTCATCTACAAAGCCATGTATATCCAACACTCTGTCCAATCCTGGTCTTCCTTGTTAGCACAATCCATAGCTAGAAATGCCACGTAAATACTTGAAAAACCTTTTTACTGTTGTCTAATGCTCTTTCCTTAGTTTTGACATATACCTACTCAAAACTCCCATTGCATGTGCAATGTCCGGTCTAGTACAGACCATTGCATACATCAAACTGCCAACTCTACTCGCATATGGAACATGAGACATGTCCTCCTCCTCTTCTCGTGTCTTGGGACACTGATCCATAGATAACTTTACACCAACGGGAATAGGAACCTTTACCAGTTTACATTCCTGCATATTAAACCTTTGCAATATTGTCTTGACATATTTTCTCTGATTTAACCAGAGTTTCCTCTTTTTCTAATCTCTTTTAATTTCCATGCCTAAAATGAAATTTGAAGCACCGAGATCATTCATGTCAAATTTAGAGGACAATTGAGTTTTCACATCCTAGATAATCTCCTTGTTGTTTCCTATCAGTAACATGTCATCCACATACAAGACCAAATAAATCAAATGATCGCCAATTAATTTAAAATACACACAATGATCCTCTTTTCTTCTTGTGAAGCCAAGTCCCAACATATAAGTATCAAATTTTTGATACCACATCCTTGGTGATTGTTTCAAACCATACAGGGACTTTTTCAGCTTGCATACCAGCTCCTTCTTTCCCTTCACAGCAAATCCTTCTGGCTGCTTCATATAGATTTATTCCTCCAAATCCCTGTGTAGGAATGTTTTCTTCACATCCATCTGTTCTACTTCAAAATCAAATGCAGCAACAACAGATAACATAAATATTATAGAGGTTAACTTGGCAACAGGAGAAAAAATCTCACCAAAATCAATTCCCTCAACCTAGGAATAACCCTTTGCTACTAACCGAACTTTGTAATTCTCCACTTTTCCTTCTGTATTTAGCTTCTTTTTAAATACCCATTTGTTGCCAATGGGATTTCTTCCAGTCGGTAACTTCACTAGATCCCAAGCCTCATTCTTATCCAAGGCTGCCATTTCTTTGTCCATGGCCTTTTTCCAGAGATTTCCATCCTTTGAATCCACTGCCTCCATGATAGTTCTAGGATCATCATCAGTAATAGAGAAAGAAAAATTTGAATGGAAATCAGATGGATTATACCTTTCTGGTAGCCTTCTTTCTCGAACCAATCTCCTCAATAATGGAGTATGAGGATCTTCTTCTTCTGATTCATGTTCTTCTGTAGAGTCTGATTCATTATCCTTTAAATCAAACTATATTTTATTTGGTTCTTTCTTACTTGGTAGGACTTCATATTTAACAACATCCTTCNATCTCCTCAATAATGGAGTATGAGGATCTTCTTCTTCTGATTCATGTTCTTCTGTAGAGTCTGATTCATTATCCTTTAAATCAAACTATATTTTATTTGGTTCTTTCTTACTTGGTAGGACTTCATATTTAACAACATCCTTCATTTCTCTAAATACCACATCTCGGCTATACACTACCTTCTTAGTTTCTTGGTTCCAAAGATTATAACCTTTGAGACCATATTTATATCCAATAAAGATACACTTTCCATCCTTCTTATCTAGCTTACTCTTGTTTTCCTTTGGAACATGAACATATGCATCACAACCAAATACCTTGAGATGTGTGAGAGAGGGTTTCTTACCAGTCCATACCTCTTGTGGAGTCTTTTCATCCAACGTTGATGAGGGTGATTTATTGACCAGGTAACATGCAGTACCCATTGCCTCTGCTCGAAATTCTTGCCGTAACCCTGCACCACTGAGCATGCACCTTGCTTTTTCCATCAACGTCCTATTCATCCTTTCTGCAACTCCATTCTACTAAGGTGTATATGGAGTAGTTTTCTGCCTTGCTATACCACACTTCTTACATAATTCTTCAAATTCATTCCCAGATAACTCTCCGCCATTATCTGTCCTCGGCACCTTAATTATTTTTTGTGTTTGATTCTCAACAAGAGCCTTAAACTCTTTAAACCTGTCAAAGACTTCATATTTCTTCCTCAGGAAATATATCCAAGTAATTATCGATAATTCATCTATAAATGAGACATAGTACACATATTTTCCCAATGATGGACCGACACAGGTCCAAAAAGATCACAGTGAACTAGTTGTAAAATTCCTTCTGCCCTCATTGCACCAAAGGGGAATCGTCCCTGATTCTACTTCCCATATACACAATGTTCATAGAAATCAAAATCCAGAGAGCAGTTAGACATACCTTCAACCATACCTTTTCCGTGTAGTAGTCGAAGACCCTTCTCTCCGATATGCCCCAATCTTTGATACCACAACATAACCTTTTCTCCAGAGACTATAAGAGTTCTTTCTTCTTCAACTCCGATATCAAGAACAATGGAACTATTACACTCATCACTAATAGTTCTTCCTTGTAGCTTATACATAGTTCCAAAATGAACTCCCTTCAGCAACACCATTGTTCCTCGAACCATCCTGCAGATTTCCTTTTCAAGTATTGTTTTTACCCCTGCATTGTCCATTTTTCTTACACAAATCAAATTTATGGCCAAACCTGGGATGCGAAAAACATCAGGAAGTGTTATAATCCTTCCATCTATGAGCATAAACTTGAATTTTCCTCATCCTATGATTTTGGTTGTCGAATCATCTCCTAAGAAAACATTACCTCCATCATACCTTTCATATTCACAGAACCACTCCATGTGGGGAGTCATAGTAAAGGATGCACCTGATTCAACCAACCATGCCTCACGATCTACATGTGTGCTTGAATAAGTCAAGTACATATCCCCTCCTTCTTCCTTCGAGGTCTTTTCTTCTGTAGAAGGAGATTCTTCAGATCCCTTCTTTTTCTCAACTTTGGATATACACTGCTTCTTGTAGTGCCCTTCTTTTCCACATCTCCAACATACCTTTACAAACTTTCTGAGAGATTTAGATCTACCCTTAGACTTAGATCTCCCACTTGATAACTTAGATCTATTTCTTTCCTGGGAATGTCCTCTTGCAAATAATGCATGTGTGCTCTATCCTTCCATATTCTTTTGTCTCATCTCCTCCGACAACAAGGATGAGACCACTTCATCAAACTATTTCATCTCATCTCCTCCGACAACAAGGATGAGACCACTTCATCAAAATCTTTCGTCTCATCTCCTCCGACAACAAGGATGAGACCACTTCATCAAACTTCAAGGAAGTCGTATTACTACCTATGGCCACAACCAGACTATCCCACGAGTCTGGGAAAGAACACAGTAAACTAATACATTTATCTTCATCTAAAATTTTAATCTCAATAGATACTAACTAACTTACCACAGTATTGAAGGCATTCAAATGCTATGCCACCAGGTCTCCATCTCTCATACTCAGGTTATACAACTTCTTTCTCAGTAATAGTTTATTTACTAAGGACTTAGATTGATACAACTTCACCAACTTATCCCATAAATCCTTGGTTGTAGCTTCCTCTAACACATTTAGTAATATTGAATCTAAGAGAAACAGTCAGATTGTGCTCTTCGCTTTCTGATCCAACTTTTTCTAGTCATCTGTTGAAGTTCATGTAGGTGAAGTACCTGGATCTACCGCAATCCACTAATCTCTCTCCACCAACAGATCTTCCATCATGAGCTTCCACAACTCAAAACTTTGCCCATTAAACTTCTCGATCTCCATTTTTGAAATGTTTGTCATTTATTTTCACCTAAAAAATCAATACCATAGATCTCCCACTATAACAAGGCTTATCATAGTCCCGAGCCAAACCCTTGACCACAAAGGCATCACCCTAAATCCAACAAAGCTTTGATACCAATGTAGATCTTAACCTTGTACAATATTTACTGTAAACATATTTTCAGTAAAAGAACAGAAAATATACAATGGAAAATACAAACATTACACAAAGATTTTTCCCCTGGAAGCCCAAACCAAGAAAACCAACATATTCTATATTCATTCATAGTGATACATTGTTTACAATACAATATACATATAGGAGCCAGTGGCATCCAAAACCCTAACCTAATGGCCTGAATTAGTCAACAACCCTAATTCCTTGACCAAAAATAGAAAACCATCGGCAAAAATCATGTGCTAAAAAACCGCTCAACAATGGACACAAAAATCGAGGCAACACGAAAAACAAGGCAAAAATGTGACACTACTACTCATGCAAAGAATATAACACATACCCAACAAATATTGCAGGAAGAATGGTCTTGGATGTGGTAGTAGTGTAAGTCCATAAGGGAGGTTGATGCCTATTGTTGGGAAAGGAAATCCAAACTGTTATGATAGGGAATCTCATGCTTGTGGAAAAATCAAAGTTCTTGTATGGAAAAGATCTGAGAATGAATAAGTAGAATTTGAAATCTGTGGGAAGTTGATTTGAAGAATTTTAATTGAAATTGGTGAAAATATCTCACAGTTGTCGTATGTGTGTGATACAAGTGAGATGACAGATCTATCTAAGGAGGGCAGATGATGGCTACTAAGTTGGGAGGCATGGGAAAGAAGCAATTGTTATGACATGAGAACCCTGTGACATGCCATGATCACCTATGATATTGTTGTGATGTGTTAAAAAAAGCCAAAGGGACGACTCTACTATAAGACTCTATGAGTCTCTATACACTTCCTATACAAGAAAGCCATGGCAGGAAAGATGGATCGCCCAAGGGACTGTGCAGCAGAGAAGGGGATGCCTGAACCTGGAAGGTGAGTGACTGCAGGGAAGAAGAGACTTGAATGGAATGGCATGATAGTTGGGATCACGAGCACAGTGAGTGTGTCAACGAAGAACAGTGAGTTGAGTCCTAACATGGCAACCATATGGGTTCAGATCTATGAATGCATAGATAAGTATTGTGTTGAAAAGTGTTTTGTGCCTTGAATTATGAACAACAACAAATTTTATGCATTACATTGGTTTTAATGTGCATGTTGTTTGGCAACTATTGTAGGCATGTTGGTTAAATACCAAAGGTATATAAATGAACCAAACTGTAAAGAAAAAGAATACCTACTAAAACATTTGAAGGATGTAGACATGGCAAATATTACCGAGGTGCAAAAGAACACCAAGGATGATGTTCCTATTAAGGGGGAGGGGAACGTAACACCCCATTTTTAAATTCCATGATTAATTTGTAATCAATTATGATTGGTAATGGTTTATCTCAACGTGGAGATAATATTTCCATGATCTGGCTTGTAAAAAATGTAAATGTGTAATATAAAAGCAAAACAACTCGTTGAAGGGTGAAGCATAAAAGGAAAAAGTGAAGGGGGTTCACTATATTAAGGAATCCCAAGACACCTTGTTAAATTAATTTTGGGGAAACCACCCTTATTTCCCTCTAACTTAAAGGTGAATAAAAACATTTATGAAGTATGGTTGGGCAGTTGAAAAGTACCTTCCACATAAATGCATGGGATTAATGAACTGTTACGTCCATGGAAAAATGTGAACCGCCCAACTATGTGGAGAGGACTCGAGAAACTTTGAGACATAAATGATGGGTACATGGGTGATGAGACATGGAAGACCAAAAGAGGTAGATGGTAGAAAAAGAGGACTAAAGGAGGCAGGAGCAGAGGCTACTGAGAGTGAGGGGAGAACCCGCATGTGGGAAGACAGGGAGTAGTTTTAGAGCAAGATTGTGTGCATAATTGATATGAGTGAACTAGTGAGAAACCAAAACTCAACCTAAGCTAAGAGGGCCATGAGCTTGGTGACGAAAGGGCACCTAAGAAACCATGTGGAGGCCTTGGGTATGGTGGGTGTAAGGATTTTCAACCATTATATGTGTGAAGGAGAGTGGCCTTCACCTTTCTAATTTCTCTAAGAGCCTGAGAGTGTTCACTAGTGGTATCATGGCCTGGCACAGGGGTGGGAAGATTGTAGAGAACTAATGCATCTGAGCCTATGGTTGGGTGGAAAATCATTCACCCACGGTTGGTTGGTTGGTTGATTGTTTATGACAGATAAGATTCTCATTAAGTTTTTTGTATCCTCTATTGTTGTATTAAATGTATAAATGATGACAGTGTATGGTTAAGGAGCAGGAATATGTGAGAAAGGAAATGAATGCATGAATGTTTTCCACATTGCTTGATTTCCTTATTGTTTAAAACCTTCTGGAATTTTGTGATGAACGATGAATGAGGGGATGTTGCTAGGCTCTATAATTCACAGTTTATTTTCTATGTTTTAAATCTCCTAGTTATTTAACCTATGAGAACACGCTATAAAGAGAGCTTAGTCAAAGATCCTAATACTTTGAGAAATGAGTAGAGGGATGCATGGATTTATGCTCCTTATATGCCTTAAATTTATTTAGCGGCCTTTGTTCTTTGTGAAACCTAGAGTGATGGGGAATGCCTTGTCTCTGTGTATGTGAGCAAAATTTATGCCTCAGGGATGTATTGTCTTTCCCTATAAAGGTATGTACCATAGGCACCCCAATGTAACCAAAGAGTTGGGTCATTAAACTTAAGTGCGGGAAAGAGGTTTCAGATGTCTAGATATCCAGATGTTCTATAGTCCAGATATCCGGAGATTCAGAAATATAGACTTTTCATATATGTGGATTTTGTATAGACCTGGATCACCAGATGGGGTGGGGTTCCTTTGCAAGGTTCCACCCCTTCGAAATATTGTGATTGATAGAGAGGGATCGTTCGGGCGATGTTATGTTGATGTGTGACGTGTGAAGATAGGTGTTGGTCATTATTGCCTATCCACAACGGATAGGTGTCCCTATGTAACTGGAGCAGGTTGAGGATACCAGGAGTGTTATGCTTATGTGAGTTGGGGATTAATCTCAATCATCAAATCTAGGGTTCAGGAGATCTCATTCGTAGACCTCGCTGAGTTGTAGAGCTTGTGCCAGGATCCAAAACTAAACATCTGACGTTTCTAATAAATCACCCTTATGAAATTCCTAGATCCCATATGGGTTAGAATTATGTTTAGGGTTTCGACCCTCTTTTTCTTTGAAAAATTTTGAACCAAAGGAGTTGGGGCATGTGAGAGTGATATTAGTGAGGACATGTCATGCCAGGTGGCAATTGGAATGCCACGAAGGATGACAAGTGTCAGCCTCATATTTATGTTGGTCAAGTGTGGGCCCGCTATCAGGCGTAAGCCTTCGGTTTGGCTCCCATTTGATCTAAGTCATTGGATCAAGAGATCAGAAATCCAAGTTGTTAGTATCCCCATCAGTTGTGGGACACGGTTTCTGTCTATCTTTTTGGATCTATTAGTCACTTCGGATCCAAAAATTTGGATATGTCTTTTCAAATAAATTGAATTTCAAAAAATCCCATATGTCGGATGGGTCTTGGTTCTAGAGCATAGTTTTGTGTTGGGGGGTGCCCATTGTAATTGGAATCCATGTGGTAGAAGCCACGCATCATGTCAAGATTAGACCTTGCGTAATGTTGGCGTTGAATCCAGAAATATAGAACTTTTCGTAATGTGCATTTCAAGAAATCCCTAATGCCCATATTTTTTAATGAGACAAGGTTCTGAGGAGGTGTTCCATGGAGACACTACAACAAATATCTGTGATTAGATCCTTTTTTTGCTTACACTGGTTGTTTTAATGTATTTTTCTCCACGTTTTTGTTAAATTCGGCCCTATTTATCAGGATGGCGCTATTTTGGGTGATATTTGCACCGATCAACCCAAGTTGACGCTAAATTAGGTGCCAATAGCGCCCAAGTTAGCGCCCTATTTAGTGCCCTATTTAGCACCCTATTTAGTGTCAAGTTTAGCTTCAATTTTAGATTCCAACTTAGCTTCCTTTTTAGCTTCTAGTTTGGCTTCCAATTTAACTCCTAATGTGCCTAAATAGTTAATTTTTTGAGTTGTTGGGGGTTAAGTGGATAGGGGCTTTGGGGATTAGGGGATTTAGGGATTTGGGGTCTAGGGATTAAGGGTTAAGGGATTAGGGGTTACAGTTTAAGGGATTAAGGGTCAAGGGATGAAGGATTTGGGGCTTATGGGTTAGGTTGTTAAGAACCAAATATCAATATAGCATAGAAAAACCTCAGAATAAGTACTCAACGCCTTGAAAAAGAGAGAATTTCAGATAATAAGCCTCTTTGAGGGGGACACCTTCTTTTACCCCACATAAATGTTCAAGTACAAGATGATTCCAAATGAAAATGTCTCCTTGGTATATATAGGAGACAAGGAGATATAATTACAACTAATGGAATAAAGCTAACATAAATAAATAACATTACTAATGTAATATGCCGCAATTAAGGGGTAATGATCCAATATTAGGGCTTAACATGCCCCTCCCCTTGAGACAAGTGTTGTTCACAACGCTTGAGTAACTCTGGATGATTTTGTATAAAAGACTCATCTTCCCAAGTGGAATCTTCAGTCGGTAGTTTCCTCCATTTAATGAGATACTCTAAAATGGATCTATTCCTCAGCTGGCGAATTCTTGTGTCAGTGATGGCTTCAGGCTCCAA
>SNQJ01S0004031.1:106608-146015 GCA_010110895.2 Picea sitchensis | reverse complement strand
CTCAGATGCTCAAGAATCCATTAATCAAAGGCAACCATGATCCTCAAGGTGTACAATTCATTCAAGTAAGAAGACAAATTGGGAAAGAAAACAAGAGATACAATCTAATAACACATATATCATGAACCTTCAATAACAGAAATGTTTACAAAAACAAAAGCCCCTCAGGGTAACAATGATCACAGGCAAAGTGCATCCTATAGCTCTCTCATCTCTCTTGCTCATGAATCCAACCCTTCTCCAAGAGATATGTCCTTCCTTAAATAGAAAATAGCATCCAAATAACCTAAGGAGGTCGAATCCCATCTCCTCCATTGGATTCTAAGCCTTGGAGATAGGTGGCAACAGTCAAAGAGACAAAAATCCAACAAATTGTTGATTTTCAGAAATTTGTTGGAAGTGATTAATAAATTGTTTCCACCTCATGCATGAGGCCTTTGCTGGAGATAAATCTTAGGTGCAGGTGTCCCTTGACATCTAATTGATCCTTAAGAAGTCATTCGAACTCTCCTTGACATGTGGCAACCTCCCAACAAGGTGAATATGAAAACCATGACTGCTACAAGAAATTAGTACACAACGCCACTGTGCAGAGTACGCAGTGCTTACTTCTATATCCAATATCTCTCAAACCAAAACAGATTTTGAAAAACTGAGAGAGTTTTTTGTTATTTGGAATGTTATGAACAAAAACCTCCTCCATTTTTCAAAAATACCTTCTCAATTGTTCACAATCAAAGTTTTAAGTTAATGACTCAAAACTGGTAAAATAACTCTGCACAATTTGTTTTCTGTCGGAATATTACACAGTGCCTTTAGGTAGCTCCATTGTGCTACATCTGTGTGTCGGTTTAGGTAGCATTGTAAAAAACGCAGTGCCTTCGATCTTGAACATGTGCAGAGTAATTAATTTCCTTTCATGATATCAAACCCCCTTTACTTAGATGCCTTGGCAGTGCAAAGAGGTAGTGTATTTTACCAATGAGGGAACTGGTATTTAGCAAAAATCCAAAACTCTGATAGTTAGGCCTCTTCTAGATGAGAATTCTTGTGCTAACATAGGCTCCATGGGGGATGGCATGCTCCCCGCGAGCTGCCAAGAACTTGTAGACCTGTGCCTTGTCCATCTTTAACTCTGTCCCAGAAAACCTCTGTACTCGAAAGCACCTATGTTCCTTATTTGAAACTAATATGACTATATGCTGAAAACTGACAAAAAGGAAATGCTCAAAAATGATCTTATTTCTTCCTACTTCTACTCTAATCAAGTGTGTTGCTTCAAATTAGGTAAAAATGTGCTTCCAATGAATCCATACAAGCATCTGACTAATTGGTAAGCATCTTGATTCAGAAATGATCAATGTAGGAAACCAAAGAATACATAAATTCATTTCAAAAGAGCAGGACAGCCATCCTTCAATTGACAAAAGTGCTCTGACATCCAAGCTGCTCAGAGACTCGAGATAATTAGCAAATGGATCTATAAGACTGAAACAAATACATCTTGTTGTTGTTTCAATTGAAGATCTGAAAGTCTCTGCATATCCTCTTGTTGATCATGGCTTCCACCTTCGGATGCTTGCAAATATGAATAGGACTGTATGCTAGCTTCACTGTTGATGATAGACTGTTTGGTGTCTTCTGCAGATCCAGGTTCCAACACAATACATGCGAGCTCACTTATTTAAGAAGGTGACTGTTGAATGTCTGCTACAGGCTGCTGCGGGAGTTTCTGGATGGTTGATTTCTATACACAGTTGTTCTTCATCAACATCTGATTCATAGCTGTCATAAACTGGTGGGCTTCTCTTCACGTCGGCAAAAGAGATCTGCTCTCCTTCATCATAATATTCATCAAAAATAGGTGAATCAAGCACGCCCTTTTCTTGCATAAAAAGATGATCAATCTCCTGATCTTCTTCTTCAATCTCAGGTACTAACAAAGGATGGGAAACCTCTTGTAGGAAAGGAGAAATATCATTTTCTACAACAGTTTCTTCTTGTAAAACAGCGAGATCGGATGCATAAGCTACAGGATTTAATGGATTTGAATCCATGCAATCATTAGTACAACCATCAATCATTCCATGAAAGTCCTCTTCTCGGGAATTAGAAGGAGAAAAAATTTCATGCACATCTTCATTAGAAAACTCAGTTTCATCTTCACTTTCACCTTCAATCGGATCATTACTAAGCTCATCATATGAAGAAGACTTTACTTCCTGCTGAATATAAATCTTGTATTTTTCACAACACCCTTCAAGAAGTTTGTCAGAAGAGTAGTACCTACTGAAATGCTTATTGAAAGCTGCATGAAATTCCTGCAGCGAAGATATGCTGGCAACAAGGAGTGAATGATACCACCACCTTCGAGCATCACCATGTAATGAGTATAAGAACACCTTCATGAGAGCATCTTCATGATAGACATTCAACAGATCTATGCACTGATGAAAATCTATGAGATGTTGGGCAGGGTTATCCCCTTCATCTCCACAAAATAAAGGCAGAAAATATGTGCATTCTAAGAAGGAAGGCACATGATTAGGAAAACTAGGAATAGCTGAAAAATTGAAAGGTGCAAACCTTTGAGCCAAGATAGCTTTCATGACTATGACTGTCCCGTATCAGTGAAGTCGCCAACATGATCTTCCTTCATGGAGTGAATTCGAGTGGAGTCGCCAGGTGAATGATGCAATCCTGATTATGTGACCAACCCTTGTTCACCATCAAAAGTTGGATCTGATCAATGTCGTTCTCCTAGGGAAGATTTATCATTCATCTCTGTCCCTAGCAACGACGCCAATTATGTTATCACTCCAAGAGTCACTCCCAGACTGCAAATGAGAGTAAGCTTGGTAGCACAGAAATAAAAATGCTTGATTGGTTTTGTGGATTAAGAAGAAGAAAACAAGGAAGGGGAAGGACAGTAAGCTGTTGTAGATCAATGATGGACCATTGGGCTATGGAGTCAAGCAAACACCCTACTCATTAAATGCAATCAATATGTATATCAGATAAAGGTTTATTGAATAGAGGAAGAAAAATATAACACAAATAAGAACATCCATAAGGCAGAGATCCTCTCTACATAAATGAATTCAAGGTACTTGATTATAAACAGTGACTAATAGGCAAAATACATCAGATGCTCAGATGCTCAAGAATCCATTAATCAAAGGCAACCATGATCCTCAAGTTGTACAATTCATTCAAGTAAGAAGACAAATTGGGAAAGAAAACAAGAGATACAATATGATAACACATATATCATGAACCTTCAATAACAAAAATGTTTACAAAAACAAAAGTCCCTCAGGGTTACAATGATCGCAGGTAAAGTGCCTCCTACAACTCTCTCATCTCTCTTGCTCATGAATCCAACCCTTCTCCAAGAGATCTCTCTTTCCTTAAATAGAAAAAGCATCCAAATAACCTAAGGAGGTCGAATCACATCTCCTCCATTGGATTCTAAGCCTTGGAGATAGGTGGCAACAGTCAAAGAGACAAAAATCCAACAAACTGTTGATTTTCAGGAATTTGTTGAAAGTCATTAATAAATTGTTTCCACCTCATGCATGAGGCCCTTGCTGGAGATAAATCTTAGGTGCAGGTGCCCCTTGACATCTAACTGATCCTTGAGAAGCCATTCGACCCCTCCTTGACATGTGGCAACCTCCCAACAAGCGAATATGAAAACCGTGACCATTATAGGAAATTAGTACGCAACGCCACTGTGCAGAGTACGCAACGCCTACTTCTATATCCAATATCTCTCAAACCAAAACACATTTTGAAAAACTGAGAATTTTTTTTGTTATTTGGAATGTTATGAACAAAAAGCTCCTCCAGTTTTCAAAAATACCTTCTCAATTGTTCACAATCAAAGTTTTAAGTTAATGACTCAAAACTGGTAAAATAACTTTGTACAATTCGTTTTCTGCCAGAATATTATGCAACACCTGTAGGTAGTGCCATTGTGTTGTGTCTGTGTGTTGGTTTAGGTAGCATTGTAAAAAACGCAGCACCTTCAATCTTGAACCTGTGCAGAGTAATTAATTTCCTTTCATGATATCAAACCCCCTTTACTTAGATGCCTTGGCAGTGCAAAGAGGTAGTGTATTTTACCACTGAAGGAACTGGTATTTAGCAAAAATCCAAAACTTTGATAGTTAGGCCTCTTCTAGATGAGAATTCTTGTGCTAACACGATCAAGATGCAATTGCAGCCCACAATTGCCACCTAGGTAGATGTCCTAAAATTTGGTCACTAGGTACCTCGGTCAAAGTGCGGCATTTAGATTTTCAGCCTAAGAAATGGGTCATAGGATGGATCCCGTCCAAGAGGTGGGTGCCTCAAGGTGGGACACACAGAACAATCGGACCTCAGCCTTCAACCCTTCATGGGTATCTCCCTACCTTATGGTGTTAGGAACACTTGACTTGGAGGATTTAAAGTTCCCTATTTGACAACTTCTATTGTTTGAAGATGTGAGAACCAGATAACGAGGAGTCATTTGGATGCCTATCCCCGAAATCCTACCTAGACTAAAAAAAAAAAATTGGCACCTCCTGTGGAGGAAAACTTAGTGAGTTTTTTAGAAAAAATTTAGTTGTGGTTGTTTGAGAGATTAGGGGTGTGATCCAATCTCATTGAAATTAAGTGGGAGTGGAGAGTTTTGTCAAGAAAAGGGTGGGGTGTTTCGGAATCCCTTTGGAGGAAACTTGCTTTAACCTCCACGTTTCGAGATGAAACTGAATGAGTAGTGACTTTGTGTGTGAAGCAAGTGAAAGTGTGCCAATATTTTTAATAATTTAGGTGTCACCTTGTTGCATGTGGACTTCGCTTGGTCCTTACAAGTCTTGATTACCTAATTAAGTAAATGTCATTGTCACAACCTTGCGGAATTTAAAGTCCCTAGGAAACTAGCATGTGGACATGTGGGTCCTTACTATTCCTTTAAAACCTCCCTAGTGATTTAATCTAAGAAAGTAAATTTCAACAATATCCTATCTTTGTAGCATGTGGGCATGTATGGGCCCGTTACAAAACCTTAAAACTTCCCTAGTGATTTAATCTAAGAAAGTAAATTTCAACACTATCCTATCTTTGTAGCATGTGGGCATGTATGGGCTCGTTACAATCTTAAGATGTGTTTGAAAAAATAAACTAAGAGGAGTCCCAAGGGGGTTGTTGTCCTCTCCTAAAGATTTTGTCTTTTTTAAGGGAGATGAAATTTTCCTTCAACCTCTTTCTGATTCTCAAGATCGCTTTGGGGCGCGAGAGAAGAGCATACTCAACGATTGATATCCAATTCTTGGTCCCAATACAAGTTTTATATGTGATGTAGAATGATTCCAACTTAAAATTTAATCAAAGCAAGCCATCCATGTGGCAACATGAAAGCAAAAAAGGAAAAATAAAGATTTTTAACCCCCTAAGTGCCTACATTTTGACTATTCCCTTTATATGGAGAGGGATTGTAAGTGTGGTGCAGATTACAATATGCATGGAATCGACTTTAAGAAGGCTATGGACCTTCCACAGATCACAAAAATCTTACAATGTGTGTTTTTCTGCACAGGTGCGCGGGCCTCAAAATACACAGAGGCACTCTAAGCGCCAATGCAGGAATTGAAAGCGATTTATGGGCGCAGGTCCGCAGAAGGTGCTAAGAGATATAGTCGTTTTGGCGCACATACGTTGAAGACGCGCCTATGGGTTAAAACATGCACGCATTGTTTGTTACACGGTTGTGAAGAAAATTTCGGATGAAATTCTCTCTGGTCAGCTTTGAACTTGGCCTTTTGCAGGTTGGCTTGGGCCGGTTATGATCCCTGCAAGTTAAAGAAACAAAAAGAAGAACTAAATTAACCCAAATGGGGTAGGAAATTGATACATTTTCCCAGTGGAGTCGCCAATCTATTGCACCTCTTTTGTCAAATAAATGAGCAAAATAATGGTGCTTACAAGCCTAGTTGGGTCAGCTAGGCAAGACAGTAGTAAAGGAAAGGGTTAGAAAGATAAAGCATAAAAGATAAGCAAAGAATTAAACTAAGAATGATAAAAACAAGTAACCTATAGTGCATAAGAACATTAGAACAAGGAACAAACAAGACTCATACCACCAATGGAAAGGATTGTATTAGTGGAAAGAAAACACCGAAGAGAAAGGGAGACTTTGGGTCTCCTCTTCCTCCAAGGGAGGGCTCTTGGACCCCCAAATATTGAGCTCTTCTTACAAATGAGAAACTAGATTGAAATGGTGAAGAGAATCCAAAGCACATTCATTCTAGAGGTGATATGAATGGCTAAGTGCAATGGTGCTAGCATACTCTTGATGAGGAAAGAGGATCCTCCAAGAGAATACCAGCAGCATAACAACACAAATGAATTCCTTAAAAATGTAGGGCACCCATGGCTTCCTTTTATAGCATAACTTTGAGGCATTATTCAACCAACTTTTAGTGTGAACAAGGGGCCATTCATGGCACCCTTAGGTCTTTGACCAGCCACCCAGCCGGATTCAACCAAGATTTGGATGTCAAATCGACTTGGAAGCTAAACCAGAAGTGGGTGGGAGGCCGACCAATATCATAAATACGCCATTTTGAGGGATGAGCATTTTTTTTGCGTCCATAGTCGCACATCGTGCGCATGTGTGATTTTTCCTACATTTTTGAATGGCGCATGTGCGTGCGCTCCCTGTGTAGTCTTAGCGCATGCTGATTTTATTGCTAACTGTATAGTTTTGGGCCTTTTGGAAATGCATTTTTGGTCCATGGGTGAACTAATAGTTGTTTGGAGATGTTGGATTCTTGTAACCATTTGCGGATGAAATTTCAATGATAACAATTGGCATGTGACGTAAAACCTTCTTTGGAATTGTAGGGCCTTATACATATGTATGATATCTCTTATCTTTGCATACAAGGCATTCTACCTTGTTTTGATATTCATCTTTGTATAAAATGCAATCATTTTTACATGAATGAATTTGCTTATATTCAATCCCCAACTCAACCAACATCTGACGTGCTTCTCTACAAGTTGATGGCAACACATTCTCTTCATGGAATATTTTAGTTTTTAGTGGCCTATAAGATTTCCAGAGATTAAATCAATTGAATGTTTGACTTATGATGAACATGTTTGATATGTCAATCTATACTAGGACTGTTTATATACAATATATGGTTTATAACATCCACTTAAATAAATATAAATGAAGTTGATGAATGTTTACGAATTACATACACCAATTGACAATGCAAAGTAAGAAACACATTTCAACTCACTTCAGTAAGGTAGTGAATCCTTTGTCTCACCAACGAAATAGTGATTTGATTTCTAATAATATCAATGTGCATGCAAGTTTTGAGGTTATACTTGTACCCGATCTGAACACAAGTGTCTTCGCAGCTTGCTTAATTGAGTCTTTCAGGTTGTTATCATCAACATTACGTTGGTGGCAATTACCCATGCTATCATCATTACTGTCAACCATATGATCATTATCATTATCATTGTTTCCATCCCCAAAGAAACCCGTAAGCATTTCATTCAATCCTTCTTCATGCACTACATTTTCACTATCATTAGCATCATTAAAGCTATGTGGCATGTCATCAATGTATGTTAATTTCATAAGCTCTTCAAATTTATGAGCTGGTAGTATTCTCTTCAATGTTGCTCTTTTTCCCCTCGTATGGTTTAAAGGATGGTTTGGATCATCCCGTCCAAATCTTAATAACCTAGTTTTATCTTGGGTATTGGTATGTGTATCATCAATATCTTCTACCTATCAACAAACACAAGCATTATTTAATGTTTGGCAACAATTGGATAAATCATAATTGTATCAATCTCAAAGAAATATAATCAAATATGTCTTAACCAATAAGAATATAGAATGTATGAACATATATACATCAATTGAATAACAAAACATTATTTTATAGACTACTTCTTTTATACAATAATTTAAAATAAAACACAATTTTGACAACATAGTTTATAAAATGTCAATCCACACTCATTGATTATTCTTTGGTTTTCTTCCCTTACGAACATCCTTAGGGAGACCTTGTTCTTCCCTTTTCTTAAGCACATGAGTGTGTTTTAAGAAGGGGTAATTAATCAATAACTCATCCCCAATGGTAAGGTCCATAATAGCCTCAACCATTATCAATCTATCAACCTCTCTTTCCATATCTCCATCTTTATCATTTATAACTTCAACAAATTGACAATTTAGTCTTACATTAGGGTCCCTTCCCTTACTACTATTTTTAAAACCTGCAATATTTTTGTGCGTGTATGCACGTCCATCTATATAAATAAGATGACCTATATTCATTTCTTTTCCACTTTCCAATTGGAGATTATGTGTATACACATTCGAATTTAGACCATATGCTGACATGTTAGGCTTATATTATGCTAGCCTTCTCCATTCACCACTTTAATATGACAGACCAGAATATGGCATTAATCTCCTAATGGTTTTTTGTAAATTGTTTCTATTTTTAGATCCCACATGGACATTTTGGACAATAAAGAGGCCTAGATTTACTCCATGAATATTGGAGGATCGTGTCATGTAGTTGTATCCCCAAAATTGAAACAACTCATACACTCTAGGTAGTTGTTGATCATTGGGCCAAGCACAATTTAGTTGACGATCAAATGTCTCTTTTTAAATTGATCTCAAACTCAGTGGCAAGTCATCATCTCCATCACATTCATTCTCATAGGGTATGTAGTCCACCTTCCCCTTTTCTTTAAGCAAATTATGCATCTTTAAAGCGATTCTTGTTATGTTACTTGTTTTCATCAAATCCTCATCTTCGACGCTGGTATATGTGCACATATTTTTGTTAGATGTATCATATGATAAATGATCATCGCCCTCTAGGATAGAAGTCAGTGCTCTAGGAAACTTTAAACCAAGAACTTTATCCTGCAAGTGCTCATTAAGAAAAAATAATAATTATTTAAATAATATAAAAGAATGTTTAAAAGAAGTATACATATTATTTGTATCAAATTGGAAAATTCCTTACCACAATTCCTATTGGATTTGAATTGATTGTAGGAGGCATACTACCCACTGGAAGCTCATCATCTATGTAATGTCTTTGTACAATCGCTCGTTTCAATTGTTTCTTTCCATGACATACAGAACATCCACAAACAACAATTTTCTCAAAGTATTCATCTCATGTACTATAGTCCAGACCAACCTGTTGTTCAGTGCAATCATTTGTTGTGTCTGCATGATCCATTGTCATATCCTCTTCCACCTACTGTCATCTATGTGATTTAACAATTTTAGGTCCACGTCCACGTACATATCTTTTTCTTTTGCTAGTTGAATGCTTAGCCTCTACATTTGCTCCAATCTCCATCTAAAATAATCAACAACATGCATTCATTTCTAACAAGATTGGATAATACACTATAAATTTTAATAATATCGTGAAAAAAGATGGACGTATCACAAAATTCCATTAGATCATTTTTTCCTAAGTTAAGTCAAAATTAGAGTACCTGATGTCCCGCATCATTCGTTGTGTCCTCATTTGATATGACACGATCTGTTTCCATGGCCTCATCTGGCTCATGTAATACACAACACAGTCAATAATGTTTAGTACACTAATTATATCATTTCAATGAATATGCTATCCAATTGAAAACCTCACCTTAGACACATATTTGACATATTGATATCATGTTTTCAGGTTGAAAAAAAAACAATTTTATGACCCTAGGTATATACATTGAGCCAAAATTTCAACAAGAAAAATATCCAACATCCCTATCCTACATGGCCATGCTAATTTCAAACTTTTCCCTTGATCATAGAACCACATTTAATCACCATTCTTGTGCATTTTCAACCAATAAGTTTGACCTCAAAGGCCACATGGAAAAAAAAATGACTTTATCTCATCTATGTTGTAGCATTTGTGAATTCATAAAGACCTTCCTCCTTTGGTCCAGGTTGTTTTGTCTTCTTACCTTTATTATATCTGTAGATTTCATATCCTCTTCCACCCACTTTCCTCTCTGGGATTTAGTAGTTCTACATTGTCCACGTCCTCTTTCCATGGCCTCCTCTGGATCCTTTTTCACAACAATGACAATAATTTTTAGTACACCAATCAAATCCATTATCATCTAATAAGTTAGGGAAAATATGGCCACAAGTCAAAATTAGCTTGGGATCAAACACCACATTATGTAGTTGGGACCTTCAAACATTCTTGTTTGTGATGGCATTCTATRCATCCTACTTGTTGGGTTGGAATAAGTATGTCCCAATTTACTCTTTGTATTATTGAAACAATTCCTCGTACTCAAAAGCATGTGGTATAGTTGTAAAKCTCAAGGTATTAAGATATGTAGGAGTCGTGACTTATTTTGGCTTAGGATATTTGGCCATGACTACTACAATTTATTTTTCTTTCCAGGGCAATATTAAAATCGAGCTATTATCCACCCATATCAAACAAGATTCTAGACATTAGCTTTATTATTTTTCCAAATAAACATTGAAAATTGTAAACCATAATTCAAATTGGAGTTATATATCAAATTTGTGTAAATCCTTCTAAAAAGGTTGAGCAAACTTCATGACTATAATTCTCATGGCTATAATTTTTTTGACAATCTTGTATATGTAGTTATACAAAAAAAATAGGCCTCAACTCATAAAATGAAGAGGGGCCATCTGATTTTGGATTCAAGGCTATGAAGTGGCATTGAAAGAAGCAAGCATCTTCCTATTCCTCCTAGATTCATCAACAAATATTAAAAAATCCCCTTCAATAACCTCAGAAAAACCAAGGAAGAATTCCATGGGCCACCCATGAAGCCCTTGAATTTTTTCCTTTTGAAAAATGTGGATTACAAATTTCATTTCCTCTTCATAAACCTACCCCAATAATCTCTCGGTGTCTACCTCATTTACAAAAATAAGAAAAAGGTATTCATTCTAACCATTTCAACTATTGAAACCCTACCTTTAACCTTGTAAATATCATTAAAATTATCAATACCAACTATTGCAATATCCTCAAAACTAGATGCCACTAATCCATCATTCCTATTAATTTTCCATATGGTATTAACATTTTTCCAATGAAGTGCATACTCATGGAAAAAAATTATATTTTTGTATTCTAACTCTGACTATAGTGTTCTACTTTTTAACCTCCATGCTACTTCCTTATTTGTCAATATATTTCTTTTCCTTTTCTCTAAATGATTAACCCTCAACTTGTACTCATTAAGATATCCAACCATTTCTTGAAAATATAATCCATTCAGCTCTAACTCAATAGCAACAATTTCCTTCTCTAATTTTTTTCTCTTGTGCCCGATGAAGAGCATCTTGTTTAATTATCTTCATTTTTTTCTCAAATTAAATAGTAGGTGGCACACTTTAGTACCCATCAAAAGGCACCCACTTATCCTTAACCAATCATGTAAAATTTTCTTCCAACAACTAGGAAGAATTAATCTTGAATGGGATTAGGGGTTTTGTCCCTAAAGAAGGCATTTCTAGAAAAATAGGAAAGTGATTTTATTCTCCCCCAAACTTAACCCACTACCTAACCCTTATCTAGTCACTAATCATATCTTATGAAAAAGGGAACCTATCCAACCTCATTGCAATTCTTTTCTCCCCCACCCTCTTATTTCTCTAGGTTGTCCTTAACTTGATGGGCTCAATATCAAATAGGCCTACCTCATTCAATTTCCTAAAAAAAAATCAGATAAAGGGTCTATACTAGAGCAATTATCGAAATCGAACTCCCAATATGAGAAAAAGGAAAAAAATATGTATTTACCTGGACAAAAGCTAGAGACAACGCATTTTGCATCACTACATGTTGTGAATAAGTGTGTCTCTAACTTTATAATTCTTGAAATTTTATGGATTGATCTGTACCATGGACCCCACCACTCCTACTCTTTCTGGAAAGATAAGAACGTAGTCATAACTTTGATGATATTCATGATAATTCATGTGAGGTAATTTAGGGACAACCATGATTTACTCATTTCAAAATTCTGAGAGGAGGGAGACGCCACAAGAGCCTTTTCCTGATTGTTTATAGACCAATGTGTGTTCCTAATCTCTTTTCTTTCGGCATTGCTTCGCTGCCAACAAGCGCCCATATCCCTGATGAAGTTACCTTGGTATCATACAAGCATGGCCCCTCTACCAGTGAGCATCCATAGCCCCGACGTGTTTACTTGTACATCCCACAGAATCATTAGTGCTTTCAACTTTCTAGTTATTTAAGATTTATATTTCACCCTTCATATTCGTAATATGTGTAGCATTTCTACATAATGGGTGTCTAGGAAGCGAGGTTGTACAAGATTTTCTTTGATATGCAGGTCTTAGTCTATACTTGAGCTTCATGGGTCCTTCCCAAACAGATTTTTGTTAAGTTGGAAGATTTATTGGATAGGGGATCTCACAAGAATTATCCATGAGACATCTCTTGTTGTCACATATTCTTGTTTATGAACTCATGAGCCGAAGGTAAGAGTGATCGCATAAATAATAGATCTCCTATCAACTTTAGCATCTGAATATATTTTGTACATAATCTGGGCTTTTCTGAACATAGAGTTTTATGAATTCTTTCCAGGAAATGTGACCATAAGTTATATCATGATTGATTTTATACCAAATGTAAGGTATTTCATCATCACCAAGTCACCCGAGTAGTTATCCCCATGCAAAATGAGTACTTATCTTGTAACATAATCCCCAATAAGCCAAGTTTGAAACAAATTAGCAGAGGCTTTGTTAAAGTAGTAAAGTAAGTAATGAACATAGAAAAATAACAAAAAAAAAAGAAATTTTATTCTGAAAATATTTACAATCAAAAGGGAACCTACTATGTACAAAACTACATCACCTGAGGTGATTAGGAGAAGTATCGTTTAAGAACTTGTCCATTGACAGGGAGCTCATACTCATCTCCCTCCAATGTCTTGAGTTTAAAAGTTCCTGGTGCAATTTTCTTATGGGTTTGAAACAAACCTAGCTAAAGTTTATGAAATTTATATGCGTTCCTTTAATCTCATTTTCCTTATCCCACTTAAGGACGAGATCACCTTCTTGTAAATCTTTGTTTCCTACAGATGATGTATCAAACCATCATGATTACTTCTTCATGTTGCATTAGGTTATTTCTATCTTTTCCCCTATCATCTTCAAGTTTCATAAGCATATTCAACCTTTGTTGCATTACTGGACACTCTTTATCTTAAATAGATTGGGCAATTTGTAACGAAGGTAAGAAGGTATGAGTAGGCAGAGTTGCTTCTTGTTCGTAGACCAGAAAAATGGGGAATTTCCAAGAGAGGATTTAGGTGTCACTCTATCATCCCATTGAGCATTAGGGAGGGCTAAATGCTAGTTTCTTTGGTTATCATTAATAGTTATTTTTAGGATCTTGATTAGATTCTTATTGGTTGAATCTACCAGCCCATTCCCTTGTGGATAATAATTAGTTGAATACTTAATTTTAATGTTTCATTCCAGAGTGTATTTAGTTAATCTCAAAGAGGAAAAATATTTAGCATTATCGAAAACCAAAGATTCAGGGATACCAAATATGGTAATGATGTGAGATTCAAGGAAAGATATCACTTGGCTTTCATTGAGAGTCTTCAACAGGATTGCTTCAGTCCACTTGGTGAAATAGTTTGTTGATGTTATGATGTACTTATGCAATTGAGAGGAATTGGGATTAATTGTCCCTATCACATCCAAACCCCATTGTTGGAATAGGCGTTCAATAGTAACTGGTTGAAGAGAGAAAGCGAGTTTCCTTTCTCTTCCAGTTGTTTTTTGACATTCTTGGCACTTTTGATCATATGCATGAGAGTATTTGAATATGGAAGGCCAATAATAGCATGCTCTGAGTATTTTATGATTCATAGTGTCACCTCCAAAATTTCCTCCAGCGGGCCCTTCATGAAGTTCATATAAGACCTAATCAACATCTTCTTTCTCAAGACATCTCAAGTAGACACCATCATAATGTTTTCTGCATAACACTCCTTGGATGAGTTGGTACTATGTTGACTTAAGTCTGAGAGCTATTTTCTTCTTTGGTTCCAAATAATGAGGAGTTGTCCGATGGGTTAGGTAGTATTTCATCTCATAATACCACTAGTCACTGGTGACACAGATATAACACGTTTCACTTTCAAATAGATTTTGATCTTGGTAAATTTCATCTTGTTCTGCATTTCTATTTGTTGAATCAACTGCTAGTTTGCAGAGCCTTTGGCCTTTGACAATTTTGGTAGGTTTTATTTCAAGGTGATATTCTTGAAGATATATTATCCAATTGTCTCTTTTTTCTCCCAGGCCTTTCTACATTAAGAGATTCCTCACAGCTGGGTAGGGGACAATTAACTTGGTTTTTTTCTCCCCGTGCCTTCACATTAAGAGACTCTCACAAATGTATCAATTACTTTGGTTTTAGATTTAATCAAGTAAGGTCTAAAGTGTTTGACCTCTCTTGAAACAACATATGCTTGTTTATCTACTTCAAGATAGTTGGAATCTACCCCCTACAATCCTAAAATCATAAGTGTAGTTGGGTATTGATTTCCTTAACCATTTTTTTGAGTGAGAAAGACTACAAATGCATTGTCATAAGAAAATGTATATAAGCTGAAATCCCTATTAAAACCAAGGCTCATTAAATATGGTGATTATGCTATTTATTCTCTAATATTGATGATGGATTCTTTTTATTTCTCTTTAGGTCCCCATTTGAACTCTACATCTCTCTTAATCATTTCTTGGAGGGGTTTGACAGTTTCAATAAAAACGGGAACGAATCTCCTAACAAAATTTATTTTTCCTAGAAAGTATTGCATAGACTTGTTGTTATAGGGAGGAGGTATTTTAGAAATGGATATAGTCCTTTCAAGTTCAATCATCATGCCTTCCTTAGATACAATGAATCCCAACAACCTGTCTTCATCAACAAAAAATATAGATTTTTTGGGATTGAGTGAGATTCCATATCTTCTACATCTGTTGAAAACTCTCCCTAGATGAATTATATGATCAGTTTTGTCCTTGGAAAAAATTGTGACATCATCCAGATATAATACTACACAATTGCTAATTAGTCCCCTAAAGGTTATGTCCATGGCTCTCTAAAAAGTTGCTCCTACATTGATTAATCCAAAAGGCATTTTTATGTAAGCATAATTTCCCTATTTAGTTCTGAACACAGTCTTTAATTGATCATCATGGGCAACTGGAACTTGGTTATAACTAGAAAAACCATCTAGCAAAGAAAGCATCTAGGAACCATATACACACTGAAGGATTTGTTCCACGGTAGGCACTGGATAATTGTCTTTCTCAGAAGCTTTACTCAAATTTATGAAGTCAACATTGATTCTTATATCTCCATTTTTCTTCCTTACAGGTACAAGATTTGAGATCCATTGAGTATGGATGATTGGGAATATTATCCTAGATGCTAACAGCTTGTTAAGCTCTGCTTTTACCTATGGCTCTAAGCTTGAGTGCATTTTCCTCAACTTTTATTGAAAAGGATTAGTTTGCAGCTTCATAGGAATGCATGTTGAATGATATTTGTAGCATAGGTCTTGAGATCCTCATGTGTCAAAGAAAATATGTCTTTGTATTCCTTGAACAACTTTATGAAGCCTTGTTTTTCTTCAAAGGAACAATTATTTCCAAGGTTGATGTTCTGAGGTGTGTTATTTGTTCCCAAATTTATCACTTTAAATTTCAATGATGAGTTGTTGGTATTACAATTCGTTACCTTCTTAAACGTATCCTGAAGGTCATGGAGCTTTTCCATCCTTACCACACTCTTTGGGATATTATTTATTGGGTTGATTTTGTTGTGCTATGTTGTCTGATTGGTTGAGCCAAGAACATCTGCATTCATTTCTCAATCACACTTATCTTCATCAATTATGGAGTCTTTAAAGCTACCTTCAAGGTGTAGGAAATTTATAATCTGTTAGTCATCATCAAAAACTCTCCAATTGGTCATGTTATCGGGTATTGAAGGTCTATATAGTAATTCCATGGAAAAGGTATCAGGCAATCAATTTTTAGAAGGAATAAGACTAGAGGCTACATTAGCTAATAGATAAGCATCATAATTCAAAGATAGAGGAATAGGACTGATGTTGAATGCATCAAAAGACTTAATAAATTTCCATACCTCTTGTTGGTAATGTTTAAGGTAACTAGAGAGGCAGTGTTTGGTGTTCCTTACCTGCCTTATGACAACCTCAGAATCACCAAATACCTTGATCTTGTTTTCTCTCAAGTCAAATTCTCTTTTCGGTCCTTGCAATAGGGATTCATACTCAACAGTATTATTTGTGCATTGGAACTCAAGCCTACATGTTATCATAATTTTCTTGCCATCGGGGTCCTTTAGTATGCAGCCAGCGTCTGCACCTTCAAGAGATTTCGACCCATCAAAAAATAAATTCCACATATTAGGATCTCTTTTAAGATAATGTATGGACTTGGGATTTTCTTTTCTTTCTGAATTATTGTGGTTAATGTAGTTAGCAAAAACCTCTAATCTGTCACTAAATACTATGTTAGACTGTACAAGATCATGATTAGTTGTATATGATTTGTTACAGTGGGGCTCAACAATCTGAGTGCAATGAAGGATTTCATATTGTGTGTTTGATTCCACATAAGATGAAATCTCTGCACTGTAATTCCCAAAAAATGAATCACATGAATAATTTCCCAGAACAAAATGATTAAACATAAAATGCTTATTTGGGTCATTCAAGTCTTTTACCACATGTTTCATGTATCTTTCTCTGTCAATCCTGATTTGATTGAGCTTTCCATTATAGAGTAGACAAAGGTGTGACTAGTCCATGGCTAAATATCCTTTAAGCATAGCAGACTTGGGATTTTCTTTTCTTTTCTCAATTATTGCTAATGTAGTTAGCAAAACCTCTAATCGGTCACTAATACTATGTTAGACCACAAGATCATGTTAGTCTGATCTATTATGTTACAGTTGGGCTCAACAATCTAAGTGCAATGAAGAATTTCGTATTGTGTGTTTGATTCTTCATAGGATGAGGTCCTACCATAGTAATTTCCAAAAAAATGAATCACATGAATAATTTCCGTAACGTGTACCTAGATTAAACATAAATGCTTATCAGTCATTCAAGTCTTTTACCACACATGTTTCATGTATCTTTCTCTGTCAATCCTGATTTGATTGAGCTTTCCATTATAGAGTAGACAAAGGTGTGACTAGTCCATGGCTAAATATCCTTTAAGCATAGCAGACCAGTCTATGCTTAGGAACATACCATAGATATCAGGTATGCTTAGGACATCCTGATCAAAACATTTTTCAAATCTCTTATTACTTTAACTCAGGAATTGTCAAGTCAGATGATTTGAATATCATATCTTCGTGCTTCATGATATGTTTAGTTTCATTGCATTCTTAAGAGGAATTACATTAGAAGAGGTACCTGCATCCACCATACAACTACGAACATTTATGTTGAAAATCTCAAAAGTGATCAAAAAGGAAGGAGTGGTATATCTTGGCCTTTACCGAGATAGAGAAGTGTTTACCGCCACCTGTCTTTTAGGTGCATTAGTATCATCAGATGGGGTAGTTTTACTTGACCATTTCTTTGTTCCCATGTTAACCTATTTGGAGCTTTTGGCAATCTTACCTTGTAGAGTTCTAATAAAATTCTCATGAATCTGAGGAAGCTTCATAAGTTCAAACAAATAAATATTCTCCTTAGATCTTTTCAGGTCTTCCAAAAAACAATATTCCAATTTTGTACGTAGGAGTAGAAGGAACACTTTGTTTGGAGGAATTATCGGTGGCCTGTTGGGTATGGGGTGCAGTCTTAGGAGGATCAGAAGAAGCAGGGGTATCAGAGGAAGTATTTTTTTTCTTGCACTTCTAGTGGTCATGGTGTTTTGGGACATATGTATTTCCTCTATCTCTTCCTCTTCACCCACTCCATATGAGATGTCCCAAAAAGAATTAACTTGTTGTTCAAGTGATTCATTAGCCTCTTGGGATTGATCCTTTAGTTCATTTTCACCCTCTTCTTCACCTTTAGATTCAATCAAATTTTTCATGGCCCAATGTTGTAGAGCTTGGACAATGTCTTGAATATTAATCTCATCCGATGGAGAAGGAGTTGTTTTCTTGAAGGGAGGAGTGTTCTTTTCTTTCTTGGATTTGAACTTAAAAAGATTCTTGGGATTAAAAGAGCCTTCTCTGTTATTATTCTTCAAATCAATAAGTTCATTAGGTAGTTTCTTGACAATTCTCTGAAGGGATTCCATGTCCATCGAATCAATATATTTCTTTTCTTCCGAGGGCTTCGTAACAATGGCCTTGGTATTATAATTAGATTTATCTTTTGAGGATTTTTCCCTGGGGTTTCCCTTCAAAATTAGAGTATTCTTTTCAATTTTGAGGGCTTCCTAAAAAGTGGCCTCCATGGTAGCTTTCTCTACATCTTTAACAAACATCACCATGGACATGGGTAGAGCTGAAGTATAGAACTCAATGGTGAAATCTTCAACGGGTCTAGAAACTCGAGGGATTCACTTCAATAGAGTAAGGAAGCATTGATTAAAATCTTTGACTTTTTCTTTAGGGTCCATTTTAATTCTTGAGAGATCTAAGACTAAAGTAGTTGGTGTTTTGTCTTCCCCAAATTTTTTAAGAAAAATTGTCTTAAATGTTCTCCAACTAGTAATAGAGGCTTCTTCCAAAGAGAAGAACCATGTTGAAGCTTTATTTTCAAATATATGAGGGAACAACTGAAAGACGACATCTTCATGTCGAATGTTCTAGAGCCTTACTCCCGATAGGAAATTCTTAACATGGTCTTTAGCAAAATCTTTTTTGTTTGGGTTGAACTTGGGAAGAATTTTTTTGGGATGTTTAGGAATGTCATGGAGTTGTCCAAGTATGGCGACTGCATCAAGGAATAACCAAGGTTCGTAAGGTGGAGGGTTTTGGTTGTTTCCAGCCATGGTTTTAGGGTTATAAGGAACTAGTTGTAGTCGGTCTTCTCCTTCCGACTCACTTTTAGAGTTCTCTTCCTCTTCAGAATTTTTTTCAGGTTCACTTATTGGTGTGAGGGGTGGAGAGTTAGGTGGAGAAGGAGGTATACCACCACCACCATCGACAAGCAAGAAATGTTCTAGTTTGAAATCAGATGGTTCTAAAAGGTCTTGTAGAGCTGGAGGCAAGTGATACTTTGGGGTTTCGATGGTTGAGTTTTCTCGATATGTGAAAGAGTTAGGAAAGAACATGTCTTCTCTTTGGGAATTTTCCTGACCTTGAGACACCGAATAATTAATTGGGGGTTGTTCGATCTCTCTACTCCACTGTTTAGTTAGGACATGACCCGCATGCTCACGAGATTCTCTGATTATCATATTGAGTTCGAGTATGATGAGGGTTGTGAAGCGTAAGCGAGATTAAGTGAATCCGAGGAGGAAAAATTGGGTTCAGAATGAATAAGCACATGTTGGGTGGTAACTTGAGCGGGCATGTTCACCGAGTATGATGAGGGATGTGAAGTGTAAGTGAGATTAAGTGAATGGGAACTACTTTACTGAATGGTGTTAATGAGTGGAATAAAATGGGTAGGGATTTGAGTTTTCTTTGTAGCCATTCAGTTCAATGGCCCTCCTTCTAKYGCCATTTCTGTTGACGGGTCCAAATGGACCTGTCAAGCAGGTAAGGGAGAATTCTTGATGGCAAGTCCCAATTAGACTCACTCTRGTTTAGGGTAGCGTTTCCGACCAATATATTGGCCATATTGCCAAGCTAATTTATATATCTAAATATGAACTTGAGAACCAAAGGTTCTCAGATGAATTAAAATCTGGAATTAAACTAAATGATGTTACCCACAACTATTCTAAGATGCAGTCCTAAACTAAACTAATCATATCTTGATCATGAGTTGACTTAAGAAGATTGAATATCATTTAGAATAATTCCCTTTTGAATTATAAGTAGTTCATACATTCAAATGGGAAATGAGCACAATAATGTTATCAAAACATTAACAATTAGTTGTTATTTTCTTTTAATAATATTATAACTGCATTCAATTAAGAAAATCATGACAATCTGAGCATACATGAAAATTGCAGAAAAAAATCATACAATGAAACTAATGATACTCAAATTAGGACAAATGCATTAAGAATAGTCCAGAATACATTCACCACAATCATAGATTCTTGAAATGCCTCTTGCTCTTCATTAAACTAAAACTAATAGTACAATATGTCATACAAAGTGCAAAATTCATTTTCTTGTTACATCCATCCCTTTTATACAATATGAGGAAGAGGATTTTCATATCATGTAACTGTCACTATGTTAGATGACAGTTACAACTCTTCATTTCACCTTCCTGGTTGGGATCTTTACAATAATTACAAAAACTATCAAAATACAGAGGTTGGTTACAATAATCAAGTGGCTTTGGTCGTTTGCATTTGATCTCTGAAGTTCTTCCACAACTTGACATATTCTAGTATGGTTTCTATTCTGCTCACTTTCATTTTCTCAAGCTCGATTTCATTGTCACAAATAGGGGCTACTACTTTTGTCTTTAAGGCTTCCTTTGTTTGTGTTTTGAAGTGCTCGGCTAACAGAATCAATTGATTTGGTCTCACTATCCTCTTTTCTAGCATTTCCCCATCAACTTCTTTTGTTGCATCAATGGCTCTTTTTCTTAGGTCCCTTATGTTTTTTACATCTTCTATTATTGTGTGAGTAGACCCTGCTTTTTCTAAATTTGCCATGGTTTCCATTCTGAATTGTTCTAGCAAGTAATCTAATGCTCTCCACAACCTTCTGCAAGATTGTTCCACCATTTCTTGAGTATTTTTCAAATTATTGAGGGCAGATTTCCCAACGTTGAGTAAGATCTGGTCCTTGATTTTCTACTTGGTTTTATATACTGGCAAGGTGTTAGGAGGGTTATCACAAGTGTCTTACCAGTTGATAATATGGTCATGGGCACCTTGAACTTTCTGATATTTTTCTTTCACGGTATTCATTTGTTGTCTTATTTTCAGGTGATCTGGCCAATTATTTTGGATTTTATGCAATAAAAAGAAGAACTTCTTCTACATATCTCTTAATGCTTCATTTGATTTGGTGGCTTCTTCTTTGATTATTTCTAAGACTACGGTTCCCTTTTTGTTTTCTTCTACAGTTTTTTGGAGGAGATTATTATCTTGTTGCAATTTTTGTTTTTGGGCTTCAATCTTCTCATTATATTTGTTGATTTCCAATTGTTCACCTTGAAGCCTTATTACTTCCTGATAATGTGTGGCCTTAAGTTTTTCTATCTCTTGTCGGTGTATCTTTTGGTCCGAGTTAGCCTTGTTTTCAAATTCTTCACTTAGTTCCTTCTCCTATAGTTGCAACTTTTTCTCCAATTCTTCTTGGTGCAAGCGTTCTATTGTCATGGATTCCTTTTTTAATTCATTGACCACATCATCTCCAATAGTATCAATCGCAACTTCTAGCTCAACTACTCTTGCTTTAGACAGATTCAGTGCTTCTACCACTTCACAAACTGACATCACATTTGCCCCAACAAAAGCATTAAGGATCGATGTGGCTTGAATTGCATTTTTATTAGGGTTTGGACCTGCTTTCCATTTGATGTTTCTTTCAGATGTGTCTTGGCTTGCTCTCGGTCCCTCTCTTTTTAACTTTGTCTTCCTTTTCTCAATAGATTTAGCCATGTGATTGTAGTAATAATCTCCAATAGCCACAAAAACACATTCTATTCCCAATCCTAGAGATGTGAGTGAAAGACTACCTGGGATAATTGCCAAGGGAGTACATTCTTCCAGTGGAATTGTGACTATACTGGTATCAATGTCCATTACTACAATTGTGTTTACTTTCTCGGGTCTTTCCTCTTAGGATTTAGCAACCTTCCCCTTTCCTTCCTTATCTTGARTGGCMAGAAGGGTTCGTTCATCATCTTYCTTCTCCTTCATCTTGATCTCTTTATCTGCTTGAGTTCTCTAGTATGCCCCAGGGATACCTATTTCTTCTCCATTTCCCTCTAAAATTGGCTATTTACCTTTATTCATCTCAACATGTTTCTTCTCCACTTCTGTTTTTTTTCTATGTTGGTACTTCTTCTTGGCTTCATATACTTTCCTTGATATTTATGCCTCTTTCTACTTCATTTATAGTTCCTTGGCCTCTCATTTCTATTTATCTTGTTTGAGTAGTGTTTTGAACTATTATGTCATCAAAACTCTGTCTGCATCTTCTTCTTTGTGAAGTTGTTCTTTAGTTAAGTCAGTCAGGAATCTATCTAATACTTCTCCGAGTACGAGGCTCCTTGGAAGATATCCTCAACATAATTGACCTCATGGACTATTCCTCGTGCTATCTTAATAACCTTTATATGCTCATATATTATATTTCAGGGATCATGTACTTTCTTGTTTCTATTACATAAACATATCTCTTTTAGAACTCCATCTTCCTTCTAAACATGTTTCTTATTTAACAAGGAGTATTGGCCTATGTGTAGAGGGGAATTTGGCCAAGATCTTTTATTTTTCTCTGATATGTATGTAGTGACCCCCTTTTCTACTATCTGATAGGCTACTTCTCTAGCCAAAAAATTATTGGGTACATATTTGGGCAACAAATGAGGTGGCATTGTGGCTCCAAATATCCTAACATAGGTGCAATATTTCTTCGTGTACCAATCTCCTATCTCTTATAAAGCTTTGATAGCCCCTAGGGATATTCGGTGTGGATGAAACCAAAAAATGGTTTTGCATAAAGGGGCTAGGAAGTAATCATAGATATCATACAAGTGTTCTTTATAGTCACCTCCCATAACTAAGAACAATACAGATGAATTTGTGGGTGGCTTGGATTCCAAGCCCAATTGAAAGTTGGGAACTTGTGCGCTACACAAATTGCATCTATGAGGTAAGTTATCATGTAAAATCCTAGATTTTTCATACCTTGGACCTCCCAAGTTCAAGCCACGATACTGAAGGATAAGATGTTGGCCTAGTTGAATGCTTTCTCAGTCTTGGCCACTATGTATGCCATCGAAAACCATTCCATCCTGAAATGGGTGCTTGTCTCCTCGTTGTATAACCTGCAAATCATCGCATTTAGCATTTTGTATGGGTCCTTTAGGTACTATGCAGGAATATACCTTTCTCCCTTTTTCATTGTCCATTCTTCATCTACTAACCAATCCTCCATCAAAGTTTTGAAATCCTTATGATCGATTCTGAATTTATCTAGAAACGATTCATTTAACGATACCATGGGCTCTGGGGTTTTGTATCAAATCTTGATATCTTTGGACTTGAGATATTCGATCAGAATGCTAGAAGTGTTGACTATCATTGTTGTCTCCTTCTGCATGTGAGCGAAACACCATCTTGCAACATCATTGTAGGAAAAAAGCGTTGGGGGAGCTGCTACAGTATGGATGCGACTTTTCTTGATATTTATGTATTCTTCGATGTCTTCGTCATCAGATGAATACATTTCGTTATAGAACATGTAGAATATATCGCAGTATCTTGCATAATTCTCCCTCCCATCGTGGTTATTTGTATCAGTAATATTAAAAGAATCTGATCCTGGAACTGGGGAAGGCCCACCAACTGCTTGGCTCTTTGCTTTTTTGGTATGCATCCGAGACATTTTCTTCACCTATGTAAATTGTCACAATACAAAGTTACTCCATATTCTACTTTGCCACAGATAACACTAATTTCAAACTTTATAAAATACATACTTGATAGCACAAGATTTATAGTTTGCAGTGGAATTTACCCAGCTCGTGTACATGCACAATGTTTGTGTTTTATAAGCTTTGCAAATAGTATAGTGTCAATTATATCTTAACAAGGTTAATATTATATTTTTAATTTTCCCCAAACCTTGTACAATTAATACCAGACACGTTAGAGCTCCGAATCGGTCAAATTCATATAGTTAATCATTAAATTTCTCAAGGGTAGTCCAGTGTTTGTTACCATTTTTGTATGGTATAAGTGATAGATTAAAGAGGGAAAAGGTCTTTCGATCATGTTGTCATTGGCTTTTATTAAACCATTCGATTTGTAGGTATAGATCACAAGGATATCTCCTGACGATGATGCATTTTGTCTTAATATTATCAAAAGTGCCAAGGGGGGAAAGGTGGGCGATGGGTTTATAAGGTTTTAAGTTTCAATTATTTATGCAATCAACGTTAAATCTCTCCCTTTTATTTTCATGAAATTGTATTCGAGAAGGTTTTATTGTTATAGGGTTGAAGGAAAAGGTTAAATTTTAAAGGTCTTGATGTCGTCGTCGGATGATAGACTAATCTGAACTGTTGAATCATATCAAAGTTAGATCTCTGACGATTGGCCTTGAGACATATCGTCATCAATAGGTCTCATATGGAGAATAGAAAGCATGCCTATGATGCCTCCTAACGACAAAAAATGTTTCATTAAAAAGGATAAGCCATTGAGAAACTACCATGTACGCACTTGATGATCAATGGTAGTCATATTTAGATTAAATTTTAACGCAAAGGAGGGGTTGGGGCCCAACTAGTATGTAGTAAAGGATTTTATCCTGTGTGAATTTGAGAACCAATCCCATGTTGACATTTGCGTAACGATATGGTTTATTGAGGTAATAGTATCTTTGTTGGATTTTAGTAGACAACTCTTGAGGGGCATTTTCCCATCGTGATTTCCCAATTATGACGTTGTAAAGGGGTCATCGTTGGAACGATTGGATATATGAAGCAAAGCAATGTCAGAAGCAAGGGGTCGATGATATTTAATCGAGGTCATATGGATAAGGTTTTGGAGCTTATCATTGTGGATGATTTTGTTCCATAAAATATTTAAGGCTTGTAAGGACATAAGGAAGGAGCTTATATGATAGATTCTTGTACTCACAATGACCTTTGCATCAAATTGACTTCGGAGAATGTGTACAAACCTTCATCTCATAAATGAATAACTATTAAGGTGATTAAAGAGTATTACCTTACAAAATTTTGGTAGGAGGGGTACCCACTAAAACTCAAGAGCTTTAGTGGGATGTTGTGTGTCTCACAATAGAACATGAATACACTAACCCCCAAATACTTTAACCCCTAAAACATATGAACCTAAACACACTAATTCCCTAATACACTTTAATCTTTAAACCTTACGACCCTTGATGCAATAACCACTCAACACCTTATGAACTCAAACACTCCGACCCCCCAATATACCATAACCCCCAATTACTATGACCCATACACACTATACTCCCTAATCCCTATGAATCCTAACATGATAACCCCTTGACACAATCAACCCCTCACACATATCGACCCTTAAGATACTAAACCCTTGAGACATTGTCACCCTAAACACACTATTGTCGTGATACAACTTGAACCTTAAACTCTGTCACCCTTAATGCAATCACCCCTAATACCTTATGACCCAAAACACACTAAACCCTTAAAGAAAAAATCCCTAATCATTATGACCTTGGACAAAGTGTACCGCCTAATCCTTGTGAATCTTGACATGGTCGCCCTCTAACACAATCAACCCCTCACACTCTTTGACCATGAAGATACTAACCACCTAAAGCACTATGATTCCAAGCACACTAGTACCCTAATACACTTTGGGCCTTGAACCCTTATGATCTCCAATACAACTACCCTTTATCATCTTATGAACACAAGCACACTAACCCCCTAATATACCATATCCCCTAATCATTATGACCCTATACATAGTATAAATACCTAATCCCTGTGAAACACAACCACCCCCTAATGCACTATGACCTTGAATGCATTAACTGCATAATACATTATGACCCCAAACACATTGACTACAATGTACCCATGCACTCAAACCCCAAATATGATGACCATGAGGCCTCCCATCATCTTGAGATGAATTATTGGTGTTGGTAATCTCCCTTTGGTTATCCCATTTCCTATGCTTAGAAATATGAAAATGTCTTCCCCATTTGATGTTTGGTGCCAACAAAAGGTCCCTTTTGTTTTTTTCCTAGGTTATGCTATTGTCGATTCTATTCCTTGGTATTGGTTGCTTAGGTGGACATTGTCTTCCATAACATGGATCAACCTTAACAATTGTGTTTTATTTAGTCCACTTGAGTTAGCTAGAGATGTTGTTTTTTAGGTTTCCCACATCCACATAACCATTATGGGCACATAAGGTTTAATATGATCTCGTGTTTTCTCATTCTACTCCTAGCATGCCATTTGTGGGTTGAATGACAAATACGTGTCTATCCCCTATGGACTAGTGGATTAGAGAGCATGGTTTTAATGAAAAAAACATCACATCTATGCAAGACTAGTAGATAAGTTATCATCAGTTTTCATCTTCATATGAACAAATCTTATTAGTGGTCATAAACATATGTATTAAGATCCCATTAGGCCTTTCACATTCCCATGTCTAGTTCATGGCACATTAAATCCATTCAACAACCCATGAAACCTTAATTATTATTATTTTTATTGATGGGCATTGGTATTCCTTTGATACTTGTGCATTAGGCATGGATTATCCTTTGAAAATCGTGCCCATGCTTGTAAATAACATCAGTTGTAAGTACGCATGCACCAACCAAGTGTCCTCATACAAGATCTGTTGTCATCCATAACATTGGAAAGCACGATTTTTTGTTATCCATATCCACCCAGGAGGACTTATTGCTCAATTAGAAATAAAACCCTTGGGCCATTGTTTTATCATATTTATAGTTGATATTATTATTCTACTAATAATAATAATAATATTCTATTTTTAAGGTTATGACCAAGCCAGACACCAAATTGGTGTATGAGACCCCCTTGTTTGTGGGACAAGGGACCCCCTTCGTGCAATGATTTGATTGTTAAATTCTACAAAGGTATACATACCCTACCCCCTTGCATGAGGAGCTAAAGCAAGGTCACATTGCTAAGTTCTTGCTAGGCCACATAAATACCACATTGAGGTACAAACTCTAAAAGGAATGGACCAAGACTATTGCCACTTCGATGAGGTACAAGTTGCGATGTACTCATTCCTTGTAATAAAAATCTCACATCTCATCTCCCATAATCAATTGTTAGCAATAACTTTCTTTACTATTCACTTAAGTTATGATTTTTGAAATTAGTTTAATAGTAAACAATGTTTGTTTTCTATTAACATCTATAGAGAAAGGTAGCTTTTGTTTGGTTGAATGTGTGTGTGTGTGTGTGTGTGTGTGTGGAGGATCTTATTGCAAAGAATATCATCTTCCTCCAGCTTAATTGCTTCGTCAAAAACATTTAGGAATGATTGCAAGTCAACCTCCTATGTCTTTCTATATCGAAGTTCTAGCTTGCTTCACATTGTTCATATACTCAAGGAAAGATCAATTAACACTTTTGGTTGCACATTGTTTTTACTAATCTTATATTATAGGAGGTTGTTTTGCTTTTCATTCATCTAATTCGAAAAAATCCATAGCAATATGTGAATGGGTCAAGGTCTACCATTCAAGACGATATTCATATGATGAAGTTTTTGTCAATAGTTGAGGCATATTAGCTTGCATTGAGGGTTTAAGAAAAGTTAGCAAGGAGGTATCAAACCTTTAGAGCAAAGAGAAGCCAAACAACTAAAAGGTGGCAAATGAATGACATGACAAATGAAGAGGTCGAAGACAATAATGATTGAATATGAAACAATGGTGAAAGAGGAATACAATATAGAAGAGGTCGAGGTAGAGGCAACATATTTAATGACACTTATTTCAAGTAATTAGCACGGGGATGATGAGCCTTCAAATGCTAGAGACCTTGAGCGGTGGAAGAAATTGAGATGCAAGAGCATGTGTTACAGAGGTAAAAAAAGATGTAGTTGAAGACCATGTAACTAAAGTGCACTGAGAACAAAGAAAAAACTTGATGTTACAAAGAATATTATGGCAGTAGAACAAGCAACTTGGAAAGGAGCTCAAGAAAAGGGAGACTATCTCTCTAACCAAGTGTAAATTAAGAGGTGAGCATTGTAATTTGATTATAGATGGAGCTATCATCTAAAATACAGTTTCTATGGAGGTCATTGAAAAGTTATATCTATAATGTACACCACATCCCAGTCCCTACCATGTTTCTTGGTTGTAAAAGGCACATGTAATTATTGTTGCAAAGTAATGCTTAATAAATTTTAATATTGGAGACTACCATCAAGGTGTTTTTGTGATGTGATACCGATGAATGTTTTCCACATCTTGTTGGGAAGGCCATGGCACTTTGAATGTGATGTGTACATACATGATGGCAAAAAAGAAACACCTATCAATTTGAGGATGAAGGCAAAAAATTCAAGGTGCTTCATATGAAGGATGAGGGGAAGGAAGGCAATGAGTCAATGTCATGGTTTAATTAAGAATCCTTGAAAGAGGCAACAAAATGTTTTGAAGAAGACAATGAACAATATGTGGAACCAACAAAGGTGACATAAACAAAGGATTTGAGTGAAGAAACGACAAACTCAATGGACTTGCATGAAAATAGTCAATTGTAGCTATGCATGAGCAAGTATAAGGTGAGATATAACCTTATAATTTGAAAGAAGACATGAAGGTAGACATACTAACAATGGGAGAACATGTTCAAATGAAGAAACCTTTGAGGGACGATCAACTTCCACAATAAGTATACAATAAACAACAAGAAAGAAGGATATCAACTAGCAAACATCTGGAAAAAGATGCCTACAACATGGTTGAGTTGGTTAACTCATTCATTTGTTTTTTCACAAGAGTGAATAGATTTTTTTGTTAATATATAAAAATTTTGTGGTTGAACTAGTCAATGAACAAGAGTTACAAAATGTCTATAGAAGTGCATATGAGAAAACACAAATTCTAGTTTTATCAAAAGTCTTACAAACTAGATTTTACACTGTCTTTCAAAATGGATTCTAAATTCTTGACAATTGTAGATTCTAATGAACCGATTACATAAAAAACAACCTTAAAAAGCATATAAGAATATGGCCTAATTAGACATTTCCATGCCCATTGTGGGCATCCTTTGCCTTTTCATCAACTACATGCATTCCAGGTGTTGGCTATACTACTACTTCTTCTCCTTGGTATCTAGGTAACTGTTGAATTGTGGCCTCTTCCATTGAGGCATCTTTCACTAAATAGATGGAGTCTAGAAGCTAGTCTACCAAAGATTGAGAGTTGTGAGCAAATCCCAATATAATTTTGTAATATATATCAAGATCTGAGGCTATTTTTTCCAATTCTATGGTTTTGAGATTTCATTATCATCTCCAACTCTGAAATTCTGATCAACGGGGAGTCAAATTGATCACTTATGATCTGATTGAGGTGTAGAGTTGCTTCCCAAGGGCATCTATTTGAGCTAAAATATCCCTCACAACTTTTCACAGGTCGAGCACTCCATAATTAGAATATTTCCCATGATGACTATGCTCAACCATTATGATTCTAGAAGGATAAAGAACGATGGAGGGACCAAATAACCAATCAAGACAGAAACCTAAATCCAAGAAAAGCCACCACTCTAACAAAAGAGGCACAATTATTTGCAAGAGTTTGGGCTCCAAATGACCAATTAACCCATTCGACACAAACCTTGACCACCTCACAATTCAACCATAGCCATCTCTATGAACAATGCAATAGCCTGTAGTCTAAAGAAAAACCATTCAAATGCACTAAATAACATAATCTCCATAGGATCCCAAGCCTAATTATCTTGCCTACTTCACAATTCTCCATCTAAGACAATTAAAGTGATAGAAAACACTCAAGAGTGCACATCGTACATAGAGGGAGGTGGATTTCATGTCTTGGTCCTTCTCGATCCACTTCCAATGCCACTCATCCATGAAGTGCCTTTGCATGTTATTTCTAGAGTATGAATTCACAAGATTAAATGGATTATAAGGTCAACCCCATTTTTAACTAGCACTCCTTTCACTAATTTGATCACCCTATGTGTCATGGCATCCACATGGGTGTTGTAGAGCCGAAGGAGATGGAGGAAGTCAATGGAGTCGAAAAAGGAAGCAATCCCTTTGGTTCGAGCAATAATTATGGAGATAAGAGAGGTGTTTCTGTAATCTTCCTTTCTCACTTGATCGATGACCAAGGACAAGTTTCCATAGACCAAAACATTTTTAATTTCTAATGACTGCAAAATGAGCATTCCTTGATATAAGGTGATGAATTACAACTTGGTGGTTTGATTTCGTTCCCAATCTCTATGCAATTTTTTTTTCTTGTTTTCTGTTGGGGTTAAAATTAATCCCCCCTCTCACCCCCATCCCCCTACACCTACTGCCCTTAGGTTTCCTTTGGAGGCTTCGTAAAAGAATTGAATATATTTTTTTCTACAAGGCTGGCCATCTCTGAAACTCATTTACATCTAGCCTTATCTTCCATGAATGACCTTGGCACGACTTCTTATAGATGAATCTAGATTGAGGTGCTCCCGACAATTATATCTCTCATCCATTTTTTCTTCTCAAATTCAAGCAACACGACTTCAATACCTTGTTTCCCTTTGGCTAAAATCAACTTGGTCAAAAGACCCCTTGCCTGGATTTCTACCTGCCTAGAAGATGACCATTCCTTTTGAAAAACACTTTCGTTTCTAGCAAGCCAAAGTTTCTAACACGAGTACTTGGGGAGAGACATCCATAAGGCATCCATAAGCTATCCATAATTTTTTAAGAAAGGTCTTTCAATGAAGGTTAGAGGATAAGCAAATTTTCAATCAACAAACATAGCCTTCCAGTTTTGAGGATGATTTATTGAAATTCCCAAGTCAGCGAATGCAAATTGCCATGTTTTTTTGGTGAAACTATATTATGAAAATAAATGAGTAGATAACTCGTCCATAATAATACAAAGAGGACATCAAGATGGACCTGAAATTCCTCACTTTCTCAAATTTTTAGTTGTTAACACTTTACCATGCACAAGATTCCAACAAAACATATTTATTTTAGGAAATCTGTTAGAGTTCTAAATGTCCCCACATACAAGACTTGGGCAACTAATGGAGGTTATTTAATTGAAGATGGTATTCCTCCTTCACTGAATAACAACTTTCATAAGGTCCCCATCCTCTGCTATCCTTTATCCTTAAATTGATGGGTGTAACTTTATACAAAAGAGAGAAGAAGAGGTGTACTTGGTTTGAAATATGAGTAGGCACAATCAAGGTTTTCCAACTTTGCCACATTCCAGAACCCGAACAATCCCAAATTGATAGGTCAGAGAGACTGTTTATGCCACATCTCGAGAGCCATTCTTTGACATTAATTAATTCCAAGCACAAGGAGAGTGGAGCTCTTCCTAGAATCATATCTTCCCAAATATTTATAGAGTGCCCATTTCTTGGAACTTAGTATAGGTGGTCTTTGATTATTGATGTTGAGGCTTTACATAAATTCCATACAACTAAGCCTTTCCTTTCTAGATTCATTCATTCTAAACTTCACCCTCTTAATGATCATGGATTTTTTTTGTGCATAATAACTTTACAATTCTTGTCCCCCTGTGACTAATTTTCATAATTATTTTGTGCCAATAGCAAGGTTCATCAATTTGGGGTCCTTGATCCCAAGACCACCATTTCTTCGAAATGCTCTCATAATCTCCCATTTAACTAAATGATACTTTTACTGTTGGTTTTTCCTCCTTACCATAAGAATTTACGAATTTCCTTCCCAATCTAATTCATGATGCTTATAGGTGATAACAAGATTGATCCTTGATAGACATGTATGTCCAAGAGCATAGATTTGATCCAAATTATTCTTCTATCCGATCTGAGCCATGGAGAACCCCATTGTTGCAACTTGCTCTATTTTTTTGGATAATATGTAGTTGATATCCTAATTTAATACATCCTAGAGAGATAAGCATGCCCATGTACTTGAATGAAGTCTAGGTCTTTATGAAAGGGAATTCCAAAATTTTGGCAATTGAATTCAACATATTAGGAGAGGTGTTCCAACCAAAGATATGGTTCTTACCTTTGCTAATTTTACCTCATGAAGTATTCATGAAAGAGTACATCACTCTCTTTAATAGATTGAATATTACGATATAAGCTCCTCCCACTAACAATGTGTCATCGACAAACTGAGAATGAGTGATTGCCTTGACTCCTTGAGCAATAAAAATTCCTTCCAAATTTCTAGTTTGCCATTCTTGCTCCAATTTTCTGTGTAGGGTGTTTTCCATTAGAATGAAATTCATAGGTGATAGAGGACACCCTTGTCGAAGACCCTACATGATTTGGAAGGATTTGGTGGGCTTTCCATTAACTAAGGGAGAAATCCAAGGACTTTGTATACATGCTCTAATCCATTATATAACTTGTTCATCAAAACCAAATTTAGACATAACCTTAAACAAAAAGGAATGATGGACTTTGTTAAAAGCATTGGCCAAATCCACTTTTATAATCATACATCTTTCTTCCTTTCTTTGGCTGGAGTGAATTGCTTCTCACATAAGGAGAATGTTATTCATGATTTGATTCTTTGCCATAAAGTTGCCTTGATTTTCTAAGTTGAGCTTTGGAAGGATCCTCTTAAGCGTATTGGACACAATCTTGGTTAAGATTTTATGAGTAGAGTTGTAGAGAGATATAGGTCTAAACCTTGAAAAAGACACAGGCCTAGATTATTTTGGAGTCAAAGCAATAAAAGAAGAATCAATGCCCCCAATTTTTGGCCTATTCCTTGTCCAATTAAGCATGTGATAGAGATCAAACTTAATGATGGACCAACAAGCCTTGACGAAATGAATGGAAAGCTCATTAGGGCCAACAAATTTCTCAGGCTCTAGTTCCCAAATAACCTCTATGAATTTTTACTTTGATATTTCTTCACCAAGATTTTCATTATCTCTTTCAATAACTAATTGAGGGATGACTTGAAGCATTTCTTCAACAATAGCGGGGTTGGATTCATCCTCCACGGTGCACAAGTCCCTAAAATGAGTAAAAGTCGCTTCTTTGATGGACTCAACATTCATAAATCTCTCCCCATTCTCCTTTACTACCTCTCTTCAATTATTTCACAATTTCCTTCCCTTGGGTTGTTTATGAAATAAAGTTTTATTTTTGTCTCCAGATTGAATCCATAGGCTTCTCAATTTCAAGCACTAGTATTCCTCTTCCTCTTGGTTAGCCTGATATAATTTTATGATAAGCTCCCTTTCCTAAAAAAGGTTTTGTTTTGTTACTTCAATGTCTTCCATTGATCATTGTTATTTGCCCGACTGATATTGAATATTTTCTTTCTCTTTGCTAGGGGGTTGCTATGTATCTTTTGCCCATTCTTTTACATATAATTTCACCATTTGAAGCTTAGACTCCCATACATAAGTAGGTGAACCTTGAATCCTTATCCACCATGTATGTTGAATGATTTCCTAGATACATTTTTCTCAAAGCCAAAGAGGGTTAAATCGAAAGGGGACAAGGCCAACATTTTTAGGGCTTTGGAATACTAAAGCGATAGACTTGTGATGAGAAACCCCCGAGGGAACGATACGAGAGATTATGTCAATTTTTTCTAGGGAGAAGTCACTACGAATTACAAATTGGTATAAACAAGCAATAATATGTCATAGTCCCACTTTACATCTGGGACAAGTGTTTTTTTTCTCTTTTTAGGGACTATGCCTACAAGATCACATTCAAAGATCAATTCCTCCATTTCCCCCCTAAATTGATCCTTCACAATTGATCCACCTATTTTCTCTTTTTGCGAGAGAACTGCATTAAATTCTCCAACGATAATGGTTTTTTGTCAATTCCTTGGTCCTTCTTGGTTTTTTTAAACGGTAAACTAGAGGATTTTTATATCAAGCAAAATACTATAGCGAAGCTCACAACAAAAAGTGCAATAACATTTATTTTTATTGGTCCAAAACAATAAATAAAAAAGAGTTATCAACTATACTATATCTATAGCCATAAAAGGATAGATACAACTACTTACCAAGATCTTGGAGGTATTGATTCTAAAATATATGCCTAAAAAACAAACTACTTTGGAAAACATATAAAACTAACAAAAAGCACGTCGATTGGCTACCTCATCTTAAGCTTATGTGGCTAAGTCTATATCTAGTTTGACAATTTTTTCTTTCTCGGGAAGTTGGTGAACAATTTCATCTTCTTTTAGAGTCCCACAACGAGAGTTAATGGACTACACCCTAGTCCTTCTTGCTTATTAAGGAATGTCAAAATTCCATCTTTTCTCCATACAACATAGGGGAATATACATTGAATTTTGTTATCTGTTGCTGAGAGTCCTTATTTAATAAAATAACTAGAATCTAATGTTGCATGGAGTAATGATTTATGTCTTCAAATACATTGGACTTGCATAGGGTACTCAAACCTCCAGATGCACCCCATGCACTTACTGTTGTACCTAAGCTTGATCTCCAACATTTTCTCCCTATTTCAAGCATTTATACTTCCTCCATTTCAGTTTCCTAGACAAGAAGGATAACACGCCTTTCTATTTTAATCAAATCTTTCATAGCTTCTTTATTCATACTACCTAGTCCTCTGCAATTCTAGGAGACAATTATCATTATTTACACGATGAGGGTCGTGAACCATTGTTGAAAAGATTCATCATTTTTTGCATTCCCAAATTTTTAGTTGAGATAATTTTGACTTCTGGTTTGAAAGAATTTTCTATGGAGTTTTGCAATCCTATATTTTTTTTCCTTCATCACAATTTCTTCCTTTCTATCCTTTAGCAATTTTCTTCCTAGTTTTTTGGGTATTTGTTTTCCCTCCAATTCCTCTTCCCCTCCTCCTTGTTGTTGCTTGGTTTTCTTCCTATTGACTATCCTAGTAGAGATCAACATCTTTTTTTGTTGAATGGAGATTATTCACTAGCAATAGCCATTGTCTGCACTACTATAGGTTATAGGTTTGGAGTGAATTCTTCTATAATAGGTTGAGATAGAATGGGAACAAATCCATGCTAAGGAGAACCATTTGCTTTAGATTGAGGATTTGATGGAGCTTCCAATGACTTCTTTGGATTTGCATGCGAGAGGGATGGAGATTTATTGATTGAAGGAGTAGTTGGTCCATGAACTTTAGAAATTTGAGATCTAGATGCACCAAAATATTTAGATCCATTTTTAACTTGCTACCAATTTGCTTGTTTTTTTGCAAGGGGATTTTAAGGGGGAAATGGAGCTTGGTTGCAATCCCTTGAAAAATCTCCATATTCATGGCACACCTTACATTTGAATGGAAGTTGTTCATAATCAAGCTTCTAAGTATGAGTCTAATTGTCAATAGTGAGATTAATGGCCTCAGGAAGCCCCTTTTCTAGGTCCACTTCCACACAAATCCTGACACAAGTGAACATTTTTTATTTAGGTTCAAATCTATCAATGTATTGATCTAAACTATTCCCAATGTTTGCAATATCCTCATCACTCTAATGGTGAAACGGTAAATGAGCAAGACAAACCCAAATACACACAACAAAAGGATCATCAACCTTTGGATCAAAGTCTAGGGTACATCTGTTTAAATACATTCCTCTTGGACCCATGAAATAAGGGCCACAAAAATAATGAAAGAGGTGACCCTTAATCAATGTTTTCCATTTATTAAAAACACATTGGCCCATTGGTCCTATAGAAGGCCATAATCTAGTAAAATGGCCTATGCATCCATGCTTAGCCAAGGCTAAAGCTTTGTGATATGAGGTTGCCAAAGAGAGCTTAACTTCTAGAATATTCGTTGCACACTTAACAAATTGAGAAGGAGCGAAGGAGGGTTTGGGAGATTTTTCAAAGGAAGCCACAAGCACCTAGAATGTGGCCACATACGAAAGTGGAGGAGGATCATCCCCCTATATCCATGCTTAGGAGGGTTCTTAGTGGAGATAAGAGTAGAGTGAAGGACGCGATGTCTAGGGCAAGGAGAGTAGTCCAAGATTTTTTCTTATGAAGACTTCACTATTATCAGGGGTGTGTAACTCTTTCATTTTGGCTATTGAAGTTTTATTCCATTTATTTAGAGATAATGAAAAGACAACTAAAATGGGGTAGATAACATGCATAGTTCAAATTAAAACCAAAGAAGTTGAGGTAGAGTGAATCAATGAGCAATGACTTTGAGAAGTTTTGCTTCTCTAGAAGAAAAAGAGTTTGGAAGAAATGGCATGGACTATAATACTAACAAGGATTGACTAATATGGAAGGCCATATTTGATGCTTTCATTATGAATGTCGTGAATGGGATGCTCAATTTCAATTCACGAATGGAGTCTAATGCAGGAGCATCCTTGGGTAGCTGGAAATCACCTAAAAATATTTCCATTTCAACATGTTTGCTTATAATTTTGTTTTGGCCAAAATTATTTGCAAGAAAGGGATCACAATAAAGAGGCCCATGCATAAATCGAGGTGTTCATTGGTTTGATCCCATGTACCAACTAGAAATTGGCAAGGAATCAATGGACATAGTTAGCACGGTCAATTGCGATGAGACAATTTTGTGGAGGATTGAAGTAGCTCAATAATATGAAGCTTGGTACAACTTAATGGAGAGCTCAAAGTTTTATATCAAGAGTTTTGATAACTTGAAATCATGGGAGCATTGGCGACTCAGAGAAGCCTATCACATAATTGAGATAAATAGGTTCAAGAACTAGTTGAGAGCATAACTACATGCCAATGCTTTGATGTTATCATTGTTGTTTCGCATTGGCTAAGGTTTGGTTGTAGTCACGATGTCATGTTTTGAATTGGTTTTGATGAGTTTGACAATATATTGTTGTTGGGAGTTTTCCTTAGGCTATTTCCATTGGAAGAATTTGTGGTTGGAAATAAAGGCTTCAAGCCCATGAATTGATTTTGGTATTAATCCTATAGACTACCTACAATAATGTATTGTTGTTGTTGGCACTACAGGCCAATGTCTTGAGATTATAATTTATAATAATGAAATACGATTCCATGACATTGTTTGGTAGTTTAAGAAAGGAGTACAATTTCCAATTGTTAAATTAATGCTATATTTGTGTTGTTGCTTCATTTAACTTAGGTGTGCACACTTAGACGCAACTTGTAGCTACACCATGTTCAACTTATCAACAACCATTTTGCAAGAAAATCATTTTGTGTTATAGAAGAAGACTTGACGTCACATATAACCTTTTACATGCCTAGACACAACTTTGCTTATCTTCACGTTCTAACATACAATGGGCTAAAATGATGTATTATCATTAATCCCTGTCCCACTCCTTTAGTGGTTGGAGAACATAAAATGATTATGGACCCAACTATCCAACTGGAACATGCTTTTAAATTTGCAGGTGTTCCTTTAACATTTTAGGCCCCACCAAAAAACCTTTGAAAATGGTAGCACAAAAGCTTGAATATGAAGAAACAAAATGTATCTCTAAATTTTTATCATCAACGCTCCACCACCAAATTTTCACTAAGGTGCTTACAACTACCTATGCCTATTATTATTCACGTTGGGCACCATCAACCTTTGCCTATAGTAAAATATAAATTTTGTTTACATTCTTTCCTCTCGGTATTTTCAAGGAAAATGTTGGGTTTCATTGGCTATATTGAAAGTTCTATTGTACTCCCAAATATTAGAGGGGATTGCAAATAATTGACACACAAATTCAAGGTGTATCCTTTTGTGCAAAATGGATAAGTCAGTCCATAGTAAGGAATGAGCTCTAGAATTATATTTTCCAAATTGTATCTATTTGAGATTACCTCATGGCAAGCAAGGTTGGTAGAGGTTAATCGTTAAAATCTTACTCATTAGCCCAACCTTGGTTAAAATCAAGGCCCTATTCATGTAGTATCTATAATTATTAGCACACAATACAACCATTCTTTCAATTAAAAGGTCATTGATTCCTATTTAGCTTTTTAGTGAATGATTAGTCATTCTAGTGGTATTCATTCATCACTTGCGGTGGAAAAGCATTGGCAGAGGATTATTGGTTATCCTATCTTGATCATTTTAGAAAATGAATTTAACCTTTATAAGATTTTTTTTTTGACAAAGGAATCAAAAGCCCTAGTCGAAACTCAAGGATGGCTTTCATACAGAAAATTAAGATAATTTCACTACTGACAATTTTAAAAGCCTTATTCTACATAATTTGTCCTTCAAGCTTGGTGTCAAATTCCCATAGAATATGTGAAATAACTGGATCTAAAACAATAGAAAGTCTTTTGAATGATACCTGCTAATTGACATTCATAAATGGTTTGGCTAGACATCACCTTTTGATGCAATATTAACCAACCCATCGAGACTTTGCTCATAGGAGATCATTTGGATTTACAAATTATGAGTATTCTAGAAGACTCCTTTGGATCCTATGAAATCCATCTTTGCATGGTCACTACTCCATGATGACCTTGTTGTTGGTGGACAATCATATTATTTAAGAGTGACTTTACCTATGCATGCTTTTTGTACAAGCATTATAACAATCAAACACTTGTTTTGGTTCATTCAAAAAGTTGAAGTAACTTGGGACCATGAAATGAAATAATATGGTACTATATCTACATGCTTGTTTACTTGGAACACTGCCAAGTCGTGTCATAAATGATCTTGCATGGTCATTTTTGATGCAATGTCACAGGGACTTATGACATATTGTTTTTAATCTTTGTAAATATCATAATTGTAGTCAATTCATGAATGTAAACACTTTTTGAGGCCTTTCTTGGTATGGCAAATTGTCAATCATGAATAAACTTTCCTTATAGAACACATTGAAGTAGACAAAGTTGATCTTGACCTCAAGCTCCTGCACTAATTATTTGATTATTGGGGTGATGCTCCATGCATATTGAGAAAAACCCCACTAGACCCCTCTTTAGCTAAGTACCTCATGCAATCTTAGTAATCACACTAACGATTTGGCCAACATCATCCATAACACTAAACAAGAAGGTATACAAGAGAACTATGCGAGTGGTGTCGAAGTTGACTAAGAGGTCACCACATTTATACCTGTAACACCCTGTTTCCCCCAGTTTGTAAAAATAACTGGACTGGCCAAGAACTATGGCAAACTCATAAATGTGAATATGTGATGTAAATGGACCTTGAGGAAAAGGTCAATAAATGTGAATAACATTATGAATTTTATTGTAGGACTACTGAGAGGGGATGTGCAG
>SNQJ01S0004031.1:38432-83444 GCA_010110895.2 Picea sitchensis | reverse complement strand
GTCTGGGACCAAGCAGTCAAAGCCCCTAGATATGTCTAGGGCCCCTGGACATGGTCCAGGGTACCCATGCCTGGGGCATGGGTCGATCCTTGGTCTTGCACCTTGGTGGATAAGACCCCAGAAATGCTCTGGGGCAACTTGATCCTTGATCAGGTACCTTGTTGGTATATGACCCTCCTTGAAGGTGGGCATGACCACATAAGGGATGTATTCCATATGCAATGATGATAAAGTTAATAAGGTCACCTTGAATATGAATGGACAAGTATTGCCACCAAGCTACCCTACCTAAACCCTCCTTTACCCTTGCTTGTGTTAGTTTGGGGTTTTGTTGTTTTTGTCTTAGGGTTAAAGTAAAGTTTAAATTAAAATGTTAATTATAACATGTTTAAATTATTTAATTTAAACATGTTATCTTTAATAATAATTATTTTAATTTAATTTCTTTTATTTCTTTTCCCTAGCCTAAACTATAAATACCCTACCCTCTACCCTTCACATCACACACAATTTTTGTATGCTCTTGAGCTCCTAAGGTAAGCGGATCCTCTCTCTTTGCTGCGGCCCTCCTTCCATCTGCTGTTGAAGTGTTTTTGTGTTGCTGCGGCTCCCCTTGAGGACTGTTGTGTTTGCTGCGGCTCCCCTTGAAGACTAGTGTGGTGTGGCAGCTCGGCCCTTTGAAGCTATTTGCTGTGGTGTGGCAGCTTGGCCCCCTTTGAGGCTATTTGCTGTGGTGTGGCAGCTCAGCCCCCTTGAGGCTATTTGCTGTGGTGTGGCAGCTTGGCCCCCTTTGAGGCTATTTGCTGTGGTGTGGTAGCTCGGCCCACCCTTGAGACTATTTGCTGTGGTGTATCAAACCCTTGGGGCTCCTTCCTGTGGTGGTTCGGCCCTCCTACCAGTCAACGTTTTGTGGCTAGCTGCTGTTACCATTTGCTGTGGCCTCCTTCTGTGACAGTTGCTGAGGAGGAAAGGGTTCCTATGCTGGATTTAAAGGGCTGTTTTGCTGCTGTCTAACTGTGTGCTGATGCCATCCTATTCAGCTTTCTAGCCTAGTGCTCTAGGCTTCCTCCAGAAGCAGCCATCCCCCTTCTTTTGTGCAGACCTGGCCTCTCTCATTAAGGCGTGTCTCCTCCAGCTAGATCCAGCCCCTATTCCTTGAGCCTCGGCCCCATTAATCTGTCTGTAACTTCTGTGTGTATAAGGGTTTGGGTCCCTAGAAGTTTTTTTTTGTTTGTGTGAGGGCTTGGATCCCTGAAATTTCCTGTGTATATGAGGGTTTGTTTCTCTGGAGTGCGTGAGGGTTTAATCACAGATTTGGTGTGGGGTTTATGTGGCCCTTTCTCCTTGGTGGCAAGAAAGTCTATTCATCTCTTGGCAAGAGATCTAACCTACATGGTAGATCTATGAGCTAGGCTTTTTCTGAGCATATTTACAGTGATCTACATCACCTATGTGTGGCTGCTCTCCCTCAGAAACTTGAGGTAAGGTTTCAGGTAAGTTCTTACAGTCAGATCTGTAAGTTGTTGTTTACTTTCTGAAGTTTTCATTTATGAGATTTACTGTTTAACCACTTACATAGTTTAGATCAGTTTACTTCTATCAGATCTGGACATTATTTTGAGATTGGTTCTTACTTCTGAAGTCTGTTATATAGTTCATGATCAGATCTATATTTACTTGAGTTTAGATCTGTATAAGTTGTTACACCAGCATTGTCAATTTATAACTGATGCTTATTCAGCTAAATATCTAAACTAGATCTGAGCACACATATTTGTTTTCTCTGTTCAAACAGTGTAGATTTGTTTTCTGAATAAAAGACCTAGTTGTTATTCTCACTGAAATTTTAAAAGAACACTTCTGTTCTGCTTTACTACCCTATTTCTAACAATGGCAGCTTCCCATTCAGGTTTTCCTTTAGATTCTTCAAATGTGGTAGGTTCAAATACTTGAAAAACAACAAAAGTTAGAGCAAAATTTACCTGCTCACCACCTTGCACAATTTGCTTCCCTGATCGTGTAGATCGGCCTTCTATTTCCTTGGGTATTTCATCTTCCTGAACATCATACATCCTGTTATAGTACCACTTTGGTCTGTTGTGTTGGCCTTCCCTATTTAGTTGTGAAGGATGAGAATCCTTCTCTTCTTCACTAAATCCCTCCCTGGAACTTGACTCCTTTGATGCTTCTGGCTTTGAGCCCTGTTTGATTTCAACACTAGAACTTGTTCCTGAATTAGTGACAGTTTCCCATACACTACTATCTGTAGAGTTATCATTATTAGAGAAGAATGGTATTTTCTCATCTACAACAACATCTCTATTAACCACAATTTTGTTTGTAGATACATCTAGTAGTCAGTATGCTTTAGACTGCTCAACAAACATATATACCTTGCTTTTTGCATCTAAGTTACTTTTCTTTTCCTTAGGAATATGAGCAAAAACAATACAATTGAAAACATGAAAATTACTTACACAAGGTTTTCTGCTTGACCATGATTCCGCGGGAGTGATATTCTGGAAAGCTTTACAAGAACTTCTGTTAAGGATGTAGACCGCAAGTGTTTACGGCTTCTGCCCAGTACTGATATGGTCCATTCCGGCTGTGCACCATGCACCTTGCCATCTCTATAACTGTCCTATTCCTCCTTTCCATGACTCCATTTTGTGGTGGAGTGTGGAATGGTATATTGCCTGTGTATACCTTCCCTTTTGCAGAATTCCTTGAACTGAGCTGAAACAAACTCACTTCCATTATCAAATCTCAAAGCTTTGACCTGATTTCTTGTTTGTTTCTCTGCCAAAGCTTTCCATGCTACAAACTTTGAAAAACAATCCGACTTTTTATTCAGAAAGTAAACCGCCATTTTCCTTGAAAAGTCATTAATCAGTAGCAGGAAATACTTTGCTCCATTGTGGGTGTCTTCATTGGACCATACAGATCAACATGTACCAGGTCCAGACCTCCTTTGGCTCTCCATGACTTATCAGTATCAAATGGATGTTGATGTTGTTTTCCCATTTGACACCCTGTACATACATTCTGACATTCCTGAATGGATGGAAGACTATCCACCATATTAGTCTTACTAAGTACAGATAAATACTAATAACTTAGATGTCCATATCTTTCATGCCAGAGTACATTGGTATTCTCTACTGCAACTAGTCCATGTGTTTTTGCTGTCTTTAGATCAACAAGTTTATACAACCCTTTCTCACCAATACCAACAGCAATCACCTTGTCATCATGAAGAGAAGAAACTATACATTTGTTTCCTTGAAAGTTTACACAATGTTTAGGATTTTTGTTTGTCTCACTAATAGACAAAAGTTTTTTGTTCATGTTAGGAACATATCGAACATTCTTGAAAGTATAACTTAAAGTATTTCTGACTGTGACACAAACATCCCCACATTCTGTAAATCCTCTTAAGTTCTTTGGGTTTGTCTAATTCATAACAGCCTCAATCTTTCCTAGGTCAATGCAGAGTCCACCTCTGCCAGCCAGAAAGCCAAACTACTCTATGAATTGTCTTGCAAGTTCACATTCCTTCCTGTTAGCTTGCAATTGTTGCTCGCAGAGAGTTTGAACTATCATCTTCAGTTATTGCAAATGCTCCTCCCAAGTCTTGCTAAACACTAAACTATCATCTTGATAGACAATGGCAAAGGAATCTCGGAATGGATTCAATACATCCTCCATCAATCTCTTAAAAGATGGGGGAGTTTGGGTAAGCCAAATGTTGTAACTAGCCATTCATACAACACTTGCTTTATTTTGAAAGTGGCCTACTAGGTATCCTCTTTGCATGTCCAGACTTCAAGACCATCATAATAAAATATTGGGCTTCTTGCAATTGATTAATTAGATCATTGATCCATAGAAGGGTGTAAATTCTTTTTACTGTAACCTTGCTTAGTTACTGAGAATCTGCACACATCTGCCAAGATCCTCTTCAATACCATTGGTGCAGCGCACATTGATGCACTAGACTTAAGTTATCCTCATGCTAGGAGTTCTTGTATTTACTTTCTAATTCGTTAAACTCAAGTGGCGAGTTTCTATATATGCCAATATTTGGTAAAGCTAACTCAAACATGAGTTCAATGTCATGTCAGACAGAACATTTTAGGGGCATACCTTTTGGTTCAAGGAAAACATACTTTTATTTAATGAGCAAATTATCAACTTGTTGCTTTTGTTATTGACTCTGGTGGAACTCTCCTATGATTTAGGCATCGATTATGTATTGGGCCTGTTACTGCTTAGTTTGTCCAATCAAGTTTGCAAGGTCAACACACTGGACAAATCAGGGGCAACTCGGAGGAAGAGCCACTGTCACCTAAGCTCTTCCCTCCCTTCTCTTCTCAGGTGAATGTAAATCGCCTAAAGGGGGGTTTCCGTATCTACATATCTTCTCGTATTGTGGCTCAAAGGGCATCTGTATAAAGGGTGGATGTCAATTCTTCTGTTTGTATTAATCTTGTTTGTGTGGTGCTTTTGATATGGTTATGGTGGAACATTCTTCAAGGATGTCAAACACCATGTAATATTTGTAGCCTTATTTAATACAATAACAAGGTTCCCCTTTTGGATTTGGGTTGGAAAGAATTGACTAGGGGAAAATCCATCATACGACAGGCCATACACTCTTCAAGCAAGTACTGCTGTACTATCCTTTTGAATTCAGGCCAGCTAAGGGGATTTCTAAGCACATGATTACTCACAAGCTTTGATGACAGACCTCAGGTCAATTTCAGATCACAAATGAATGCACAGGAAAAGTTACGCCAGGCACATATTTAATGTGAATTCAGAACACATTCAGCAGAATTTCAAACTAGTGGTTATATTGTGCATATCAGCGTGATGTTGTGCAAAGTTTGTATAAGAGTTACGCCAGGCACATATTTAATGTAAATTCAGAACACATTCAGCAGAATTTCAAACTAGTGGTTATACTGTACATATCAGTGTGATGTTGTGCAAAGTTTGTACACTGTATTCAAGATATATTTCTTGTCCAAAAAAAGAAAATTCCAATGTAGACTTGACAGCCAGTTTTGACCTTGAACAAATGCTGAAAATGGTGTTATGAATACATATATATGCTCAACAATACAACAGAAATTACCCTTTAAGAAAAATAAGAAAATAAAACTCTGCTGAAGAGGCAAACTAGTTCAGATTTCCTCCCACATACTGTAGCTGTTCTAGCTGAAATTGAACAAACAGAGTAATAAAGGGATCTTTTAAAGCTCGGGTTTCATAGAAAACAAGGATACAGGCCCTTGAATTCCCCTTTTAGACCAACAGACAACATTTGAGTAAGTACTAGCTATGCAGAAATGAGAGGGTTCATTTGGAGTTTTCTTTGAACAGTTTGCATGCAACTTAATGAAATAAAATCTGTGATGGTAGCAAGCATGGAATTTTTTCACCAGGGTTTAAGATTCATTTATATCATGATGAGTAAGCGTCTCCAAGCATAAAACACTTGTAACTACATCCACAAACCAACATTCAATTAAATCAAGTAAGTCTGACAAAAATCTGACAGATTTTGGTAGGGATATTTAGATAAACAGTTGGTGAGCAACCTTGTACAAGTCTGAGGTTTGTGTCACAACAAAGGTTTTATACAAGGTATTTTCTGTATTCAACCCTGGGAAAGACTCCTTCCTTTATGCTTAGGATATCATTCTGTTTTGGTCCACACAAATGCAAGAGAGAGGGTATACCAGCGCCCCACAATTTTTTCTTTGAGATGAAAGCTAGGTGTTGTCCATGGCAGCAACAAGCTCTTAAATGCGTCCTCGACTAAATTCAGCCTCTGCTGCTACAGTACCAAATTTCAGGAAGAAATTATGGCTGGAAAGGAATATATCAGTGCCTTTTCCTTGCTGGGCGAATGGGGTCTAGAGTGCAAAAAAAAAGTGGGTGACCTGCATAAAAGGTGAGGGCATTCCAACTGAAAAATACAAGCTGGAGATGACCCAAACTTACAATTCCTGTAAATATTCCAACAAAAACTCACCACATAATCTTGCTAAAGCAGACAAGCATAAAACAATGGAGACTGACATTTATCAAGAAACAATCTTCTGTGTTTTCACCATACATTGAGAGAAATACATCATGGAAATTGTCTCAAATGACCAACTTCTGATCAGATGGAACGACATCACCCAGAAAAATCAGCTCCACAAACAGTGATGAAGAAGTTCCAACCAGAATAAACGTGAAGAACAAGCACAACCCCAACCTTCAGGGCGCACAAAAAGATCATCCAAGAGCAGTTGCAGACATAAAACAATGGGCCCTGGTAACTATTCCTTCAACAACCTTTACATGAGCAGAGGGCCGCCTTTTATAACCCAAGACAGCCCCAAAGGCTAGGTTTCCAAGGGGGGGCGCTGCCCAGCTTCTTCTAGAAGCTGGGTGCACCTTCTTGTCTTTAACATGCTTAGAATGAGGAGCGCCCCCTTCTTTATTTGTTTTAAAGCATTACATAACAATGAAACCTATTTTGTGGGGCCCATGTATGTGTGCACCCTCCCTTTTCTTTGTCATAATTTTCTTTTAAAAGTTTTACATTGCAGTGGGATCCATAAGAGAGGAGCGCCCCCTTTTAGCTTGGTGAAATCACTTACATAAAAATTATCCCATGTGGGGCCCTTGAAAGCATGCATCTTTTGAAAATAACGTTTATCCTTTCCTTTGATAATTGATGATAACACCCTTAGTGAGAACTTAGGGTCTAGGTCGATTAATCATAAAATAACAAAAATTAGGTCTCCATTTTTATAATGGAGTATACAATCACATGAGATATGGCCCAAAAGTGAAAAACGAGCATAATGCAGCAGTCGGAAATAAAAAATCCACCGAAAGGAGCGAGAAAAGGGGCATGGTACCCTCTTCCTAACCCTGCATATGACCAAGGAAGACTCACATGCAATTAAGGACGGGTACCAAATCTCCTTGTCTGTTCCTGCTTCAAGATTGGTGGGATGTCATGTGGACCCCATGCGATGTAAGTGGTAACAAGGCCTAGCATTCACTCAAACTAACTTCTTGCTAACAGTGTTCAAATGCTTGGCCCATGTTGATAAAGTCAAGAAGACTCTCCTTATCTTTATATGAGTTGATCAAGTAAGGTTTTCCATTCTTCTTAGGTGATATTGATACTTGTTAGCATGTCTTAAGAAAATTGCTTCATTGGCCCACATGTATGGGTTGCCAACTATTACTGCCCAATCATCAAGAGATGCCATGTCACATTTGAACTCATCAATTAACTCAAACAAATTGCGAACTTGGACTTACACTAGTAACCATCAACTCAACATCCTTGTGCAACCATCCTAGTGGGTATGGTGTAAAACACACCTTCGATGGTCATTTGAGCCTTTTCAATCGTGATTATGGGATCAAGTTATTTTGTCTTTTCAAACTGAAGATTGGAGCCCTAATAGTCTTATTAATATGCAAATTTACATGGAATAATTTTTCTCCTTGTTCCATCTCCCCGTGATTGTGGCTTAGCCATTAATGCTAGCTTATCATCTCTACTCCTTTTGTCTCTTCCACTTCTTTCCTAGTGATTTGTTCAACTTGATTAAGCGAAAAATTAGGACGTTGTTTCTGGGTGTTTGTGTACTGGTTGTTGTGCGACACTTGGGGGCTTCTGGGCCCTAGTACTATAGGGCTAAGCTGACACTTCACTTTTTTAGAGTGAGGTGTTGGCTTAGTTGGTTAGTGCATTGCCTTTAAGGCTTTGCTTTAACTTTCAAAGTCACAAGTTACTTTTGGGTGCAACTTCCAACATTCTTCTTTAGTGTGCCCATTCTTGTTGCAATGTTTGTAGACTTTGCAAAGCTGATTTCTTCCATCTATGGTGTTGGGATTTTGAATGGTGTTTGTAGTATTTTTCTTTTGCTCTTCTTTGCCAAGCTCCTACTTCCTTTGTGCAATGAACAAAGTTGATTTATTGGGAGTATTTTCAACAAAGGAATAAGCTATCATCCATTTCCCCTTGGCTTTAGCGTACATCATTTTTTTATTATCATTGTTAAGGGTTATAATGTTGGTGCTTTTTTTGTACAACTATGCAACCCTTTGATATGCATCAACACTAGCTCTCTTTTTTCGTTAGGAAAATGCAGTAGAGTAGCCTACGTGTGAAATTCAATCGTATAGTCCTTATGATTGGCCTTTTCCCTTAGGTACTACCACTGTAATTGCAATTCATGATCATAACTAGTAGAATAGAACCTTTTTGTCATTGCTTGCCTAAGTTCTTCCCAATTGAGTATCAAAAGACTTCCTTGTTGCCTTCTTGTTGGAAAAATCTTTCCCACACAACATGCCATTATTCTTCAACTTCAATTGGGGTATTGTGATGTTATTGGGTTTGAGAATCCTTGCCATACAAACTATGCTTCCAATTGTCGAAGCCTATTATACGACTTTTTGACATTTGTGCTTCCATTAAATGAATTAATCTCTAGGATGGCTTTGAATTCTAACTAATGATACTTGTAAACCTCCAGTGAGTTGGGAATGCATTTTTGGTTTCCAAAATGTTTTAGGGTGGGACAAATGTTTTATAAACCATCAAAAACCGTAGGGATGGGTTAGGGATGCCCCCGGGGACTGTTGAAATGTGAGCAACTGCAGAGGATATTTATTCCTCTAACTGACCTGATAAGGTCGGCTCTAACCGCCCTGATAAAGTTGGCCCTAACCTAAGCTAGGTTGGCCCTACCCTAACTTAGGTCGGCCCTGCCCTATCCTAAAGTCGACCCTAACCTAGGGTGGCCTAACCTATATAAAGGGAAGGGGAGGCTCCCCTCATAACCATCAGACCACACTATTCTGAGGCAACATATTTACTTTGTTTTGAGGCAACAGCTAGGACATAATTGAGGCAACAGATTAACTCTGTTATGAGGTAGCCTTAAGGGTAGATTTTGTTAATATTATGGTAGCTACAGGAGGTATTTACCTCCACGTGTAAACCTGACAAGGATAGAATACTCCGGGAAGCAAGAAGAAACCCTAATGAGTTAGTTAATAACCCTAGAAGACTTGTCGGCTCAAGAAGATAATTTATATTAGGTTATTAGCCTCCAAGAGAAGAAGTCGGCCATAAATAATAATATATATTGAATAGACAGATACCCAGAATGAGAAGTCGGCCCAGGCAGTTAGCCATAATTAGTATAAATATAGGAGGCCAGTTCTCATTCTGGCAGGCAGTCTTAGAATTGCAGAGTAACACTTGTGCACATTGCAGTTGCCCAGTTTCTGCGCAAATTTGGAGGAGAGCTGCCGTTGCAGCTAGCAGTTACGCTTGGACTATCTCTTGGCTAGGGTTTGGACTATCTGATCAACTCTTGTTGGTGCGCTATCCTTGGGGAAAGGTGCGCTACCCTTTGTTTGGCTATCTAGCCTAGGGTTTGTTTCCAGAGTGATTCTCTGTCAAGGTTAAGGTGCTCAGAGGGTGGCTTCGGCCTATGGTTGGGTGACATTAGAGATATTGTCATTGGTAAAACGAGCACATCCATTATATTCTAATAGATTTGAGGCAACTAATAACCCTTTTTTGAGGCAGACTACAGGGCAGCCTTAAGAGCATATATTTGAGGCAACAACAAGCAGCTGCAGAACAAATTTGTGACAACAGTAACTACAGAATCAAGTAAACATCAAAAGCTACAGGTCTGGGTAGAAGCTAAGAGATATTTGAAGACACAAAGACAACAATAAGTGTAATTGACTTATCTCTCTCTAAAGGAGAAGTCTTGTACCGTCATTGTACTTGTTTGACTAATAAATATATCACAAGAAGTTTTGCTGGGTTTTTTTCCCCATGAGGGTTTCCCAGGATAAATACTTGTGCACTCTGTGAATGTTTTTTTATCAATGATTCTTATGCTTCAGTTAAAGATTTAAAGGGTAAAGAACACTATTGTTATCTGTTTAAGCTCAATTTTCAATAGGGACATCAAGGACATCCCTCCATCTACGGGCCAACCTCATCCAAAATCATGGATGCACTAGTGATGTTCTAGAGCTTTGGTGATAAATTGGGGATGTCTGGGTGTCCCCAAGCATGACGGTTGCAAAAGGGTACCAAAACAAGGCAAGTGTAGGTCCATTGTGGCCCAACTTGGCCAATAATATCAATATAATAAAATCAAAAAAGAAAAAGAAAACCCTAACCTACAAGTTTCTATAAAAATAATCCCCACCCCCAAAAAACATTTTTATTCATCATTTTTATGTTTGAAGCTTATATATCGATTATTGGAGGTGTGGCATTGTTGTTTGGAGCTAAGTGAGTATTTTTTTTTTATGTTTCTAGCTTCCATCGTGTGGTAAATTGTTGGAATTTTTTTCAGTTTCACCATGTGGAGATTATTAAGATTAATGTTTTGGATTTGTGAATTTCAATCAATCATCAGGTCGAGAGAGAGAGAGAGAGAGAGAGAGAGAGAGAGAGATTAATATTTGTTGCTGGAAACAAATCCTTACATGCTCATTCCCATAAATACTATAAACTAAAAACAACGCACTAAAACTATCAAGATTTAACAAGAGACAAGTTTGCTACAAAAATAAAAAGGGAGCAAGAAAAAACCAATAAGTAGGTAAAAGTTTTCGTAAATTAAGTGAAATGGAAACTAAAAACCAAAGAAAACCACTAATACTAAAAAAATCAAGAATAATAACTTAAAACAAAAGCTAGAAAACAATAAAAAGACAAGGTATAAGATTAAAGAAACCTAATCAATCCAAAAATCTACTAAGATTTTTTGAACATTATTGTAGGGTGAACTTTTAATGGTTGTTGGAAAGATCTTCCTTTACACATAATTGATGGGAAGCTATTATGTTAGAGTGAGCTAAGTTTATGCATCACATCTCGCTTTTTGTATGCGGGCATGTCCATTATTCTTTTGGGGGAAGCTATTTAAATTACACACAAAAAGGGTGGATGATGTTACAAAATCCTATTAGATAATGCACATACATGATAGTTGAATATTTGTGGAGAGAGAGAAGAGAGAGAAAATGAGAGATTGTACTTTATAGTTCTATTTGCATATATGTTAAGAGATAATTCTCATGAGAGAGACAAGTCACTTACAACTGATTTATTACATTAAGACATTACTTAACCTAAATATAACTTAATGATTTTTATGACACATTTATTAATTTAAGTCACATTATTTTATCAAGCTAAAGTACAACTTAACAAAATTAGCATATGAGCATTATAAGCTAACCCTAACATCCTCCCTTGATAGTCACATGTAACCCCGGGATACGAACTTATCTAGACTGATCTTGTTGAAAAAGATGCATGCGACTTGTTCTTAGTTGTGCAATTGAGCAACAATTAGAAATGATAATGAGGGTTTGCTCACTTAAAGTCCTCCGATTTGCTATCTATCATTAAACACCCCAATGCCTTCTGTACATACCACAAGCCTCTCTCACATCTACTCCAAAAAGCAAATTTTGAAGCAATTGCAAAAGGAGAAGTAATGTTGACTACAAAACATGTAACTGGCATGGATAATGTAGATCAAGTCACCTCACCAACCACTTGTTTGACCACTGATTCTTTAGTTGGTTGAGGGCCAATGTTCACAGAAAATTTCAGCTTCCATACCACAAATGTATAAGCTGATCTCAACTTCACAAAACTGTTCTCTTCCATACCTAGATACCGACATGTGTTCAAACCTCACAAGGCAAGCTTTTGGGGCATGCCATAACCTGTAGAGGGTCTCATCTGCACCTATAAATTGCTTCTCATATGGTTGATCCATAGCAGCAAATTGCACTTCCTGTAGTTAATCCACACTTGCAAATTGCACCTCTCTACCATTCTTTTCATTTAAGTACCTACAAAATCACATTGGCTCTACCTTGGACAAACATAGTTTTGTTAAGGTGTTGTGACTGTTTTTCTTCATAGTCTTGTTAAGGTGTTATGAATGTTTTCTTCACTTTATCTTCTTTCTTATCAAACTAGAACTCAAACGACATTTGAACCAACAGATGAATCTGTATAGTCAACAAATCACCAAAAACTTGTTGAACACATCGCTTACATTCTCTTTGTGTCCTCTGACTTGCTCCTCCATCACATGATTATGGTAGTTCCTCTTCCTTTACAACTTCAAGCATGTCCATCTCTAACCAACTATATGAACCAACTTTTCCCACTAAGCATTCATGACATCTCCTACATTGTGTGCTACTTCTACAATATCACATGATGAATGCCCAACATTTTGCACTTGTCTTCCTTGCACATCTCCTGATTTTTCAGCTTCAAACCAATGGCCATTAACTTGATTTAGATCTGAACTTTCATCTATTCTCACATCCATACTCAGAACTACTTGATTTGTATAGAGATCCAAAAGCCTATATGCTTTTGCTTGGTCAGAATATCCAACAATCAACAATTTTCTATTTGTGGCACCATCATAAGCAACTGAACCAAAGATTTTTGAATGGATTATGTTTGGTTTCTTTCTGAACCATACCTCCTCAGGGTTGACTTCTATAACTCCTCTGGTGGGACTGCTATTCAACAAAAATAAGGATGTATGCATCACTTTTGTCCAATATCTATCTAGCACTGACTTTCCTCTTTTATTTTTCTTTCACTACGATATTTTTGCTTATAGACTCCCTCTTTCTTACAAAAGCCAACAAACATCTCAAATGCTTCTCTTATACTTAACTGGAGAATAATTATATTTCTACCACATTCTTCTTCTATTGTTGCCATAAATTTCTTCAAAGCATCTAATTCATTTGACTTATCTTTAAGAAAGACTATCTGTTGAAGTATTAGCATTGGACAGGTACTTCCACATAGGCTCTGTGTTTAGCATGTGGAAGTCGTCCTTGTAACCTCTCAATAAACTTTAGGGAGTTCACTTTATGAGTCATTAATTAAAGTTAATGACCTTTTAATTAATTAAGTTAAATGCCTAAGTTTGGTGGCATTAGTAACTTAAGGGAGTTGATTAAGTCCTAACCGTTAGATCTAAAGTGAACGGGAAATTAGATCTCAGTTGTTGATCACCTTGGAGATCTAGGGTTTTGGACTTAAGGTTAACCCAATGTAATAAAAGGCATCCTAAGTGAGAGGAGGAAACACAGTGATGGTACACATAGAGTGAGTGAGCACTTACGTGTGTTGAGGCAGGGGTCTATGAAAGGGTGCAGGGAAAAGCAAGGGATATAGCAGCCAGGTGGGCTAGGCTATTTGCTGTAACATTTTGTTAAAATTAAGCCGCTGCAAGAGCCATTCTCCGGGAGGATGGCAAAGACCCTAGCTGAGATCTAGGGCCCCCAGTACACTCCTGGGGTTCTTGGTTTGGGACCAAGCAGTTAGAGCCATGGAAAAAGACCCTAGTGAGGGCCCCGAGTGCATTGCTGGGGTTCTTGGTCAAGGACCAAGGGCCCCTGGACGTGTTCCAGGGAATCCTTGCTCGTTGCTTGGATCACAATCCTTGGTTGTGTACCTTGGTGGATAAAACCCTAGTGGTGATCTCGGGCCCCCAGATGTGTTCTGGGGTATCCTGGTCTGGCACCAGGCAGTTCTTGGTTAAGTACCAAGACGAGATGATGTGTGATCTTCTTCTCTCCCGGGATGGTCCATGAGACCTAGGAGCAGTTAAGAAGAAGGACATGATCACATCATTGACCTTCCTCTTATGCTGGGATGATAAAAGCTTATAAGTCATCATGAGACCCTTGTGGACATTTTGTCATTGAAGAAGACCCTTTTGACTTTGTCTTGTTGCATCCCCTTGCTTGAGCCACGTCCTTAATGTTTATGTGATGTTGGTCTTTTCTAGTCACCTTGACTTGTTGACTTTCTAATTAATATTTTTATAATTAAAATATTAATTATTTTTATTTATTTTTATTGTTGGGTTTTAATTTAACCCTAAAAGATAGGGTTAATCTAATTAACCCTAACCCCTACCTAAAGTTTAAACTATATAAGGAGACCTCTTTCCTTCTCTCACTCACTCATTCTCATTCCTCCAAAACCCTTCTTGGTCTGAAATTTTCTGCAGCTCTCTTGTTTTGATTGGTATTGTGGTACGACCTCCTTTAGTTCAATCTTTCTCTTGCTGTTTAGTGATGCAGCCTCTTGGACAGTCCTCTTCCTGAGGTGCGACCTCCTTGGATCCTTTGTTCTCTTGTTGTTTAGTGGACCAACCTCTTCGGCAGTCCTCTTGCTGAGGTGCGGCCTCCTTGGATCCTTTGTTCTCTTGCTGTTTAGTGGACCGTCCCCTTGCACATTCCTCTTGCTGAGGTTCGGCTTCTCTTGGACTGTCTCTCTTGCTGGTTTGGGGGTACGACTCTCTCCTGGTTGACTCTCCTTGCTGGTACAGTGGTGCGACCCTCCTTTTGGAGCTTTTCCTTGCTAGGTTTTAGCTCGGCCGCTTCCTCTCCTCTCTTCCAGTTTGCCGTCACCTCCTTGCTGTTGTTGCTGCCACCTTCAAGCTGCCTTTTACCTCAGATCTGCTGCCACCTATTTTGCTGTAACAGTCCCTTCTTGAACAGTTTTTATTAAAGGCTGTTAGCGGGTTTCTTTCAGTCTCTAGATTGGTCATTGGGGTTTTTATATCAGCCTTCTAGTATCACAAGATCATGTTGAGATCTACCTAAAGTTCCTCTTGGCAAAACTGTGCACAAGATCATGTTGAGATCTACCCTTAAGGGTTTGATCCATGACCATTATAGCTTTTTTTGAGCATACAGAAAAGAGGGTTGTAAAGAATACTTTTGAACATAAACTTCTTACCACTTGTTAGCTGTAGACCGAGTCACCTAGTTCATGTTCATGTTCATGTTTGACAATCATGAAGTTTGAAAAAAATCTGTCAGTGCAAAACGATGTGATAAATCTGGGATACAATTTGGCATTAAGCTTGAGGAAATATATAATTCTGAATTCAAACTTAAATGAACTCTATTCAAAACTTAATGAATTTATCAGAATTTAACTGAATTTTGAATTTAAATGATTTTAATGCTGAACTTCAGCAAATTTATCTGGCTGCCCATGAAAAGTTTTGAATTTCAAGGATTAAATTCTGCAAACACGGTGACTTAGGTTGTAGCTGTACATCCCCATGCCCATGGGTATTGCCTTTGCTTAGAGTAAATGTTTTTTTTCATGGACTTAGCTTTCACAAAGGACACATTTTAGTTCTTCCTATTCATCATATGTATATTCATGTCAAAGTAGCTCCTGTCCATGTCACATCCAGAAACATCTACACGTGTCATTAACTGTACTTATGAGAATATGAGCTTTGCAGGATTGCCATCTTGTAAGTTAAGAAACTTACAAAAGGAACAACTGAGTGCCAAAACAAGAATAAATTACCCTCAACGCTTTTCTACTTCCACTTTTGGAAAATAATAGCCAGCAGTGTGGCTGCCTCATGGAGCTTTCTCTCACCCCCAGGTATGATTTCTCTCACCAAACACTATCTCCTTGCCAACAAAAATAAATAAAATTTTCTAGCCCTATGGCTGCATTGGCAACTTTTCTATGCCAGCTTCCAACAAAATTTTCTTTGCTATCTTCTCTCATCTGTTAGTTTTCCAGCACAATTGCTGCCTCCAAGCACCAACCCATGCACGTGGTCCACAACCACGTCTCCACCACAACTCCCTATCTATATTTTAATTTAAATTCACCAAAAGGCAAATTCTTGAAACAACTTACCTTTTCTCATTTCTAATTGTCCAACCTCTTCCCTGTTGTGAGGTATTGCTGTCCACACCTACAGGACACTCCTTGCTGCACCCAACACTTCTTTGGAACTTCTTTGCCTCCTGTCACAATAGCCTTCCTTCACATTGCTTGTAGATATCTTTTTGTATCCTCCAGTTACACATGGCCCTTACTGATAGAGTTAATAGACACTGACAAAAAAACTATTTTTAAATAAAATTCCCCAACTTTAGAACACCAATAAATTTAAAAAATCACCTCCAACTCCACATTGTTGTATCCTTTGGATTTCTCTATTACCTCCAACTCCACGTTGTTGTACCCTCCGGATTTTTCTGTCACCTTCAACTCTAGGTTGCTGTACTCTCCAGATTTCTCTATCACCTCCAACTCCACGCTGCCATATGGTATACCCTCTGGATTTCTCTGATACCTGGGAATTTACTATTTTCTGTACTGATTGCTCCAGTTCTTCCAAATGCTATCGCTAAGTTTTTGTTTGCAGATTAATTTTATTTGTTTTTGTTTGCAAAAATTTTGCAAATTAATTTTATTTGTCTACCCATTCACAACTGCTGAAAGGGTTGCCAACTTGCCACTGTTGTCTGGTCCCAGAAATATTTTTCTGCAACTGTAGAAATTATTTTCACTGCCCACTGCTCACACAACAATTTTTCTGCCCATTAGGCAGCTGCTACTGTTTGTTGGGAGAGTTCACCTTTCTCACGCTCTGCTGTGCTGGTTTTGACCACAACCAATTTACTTGGTCATGTGCTCTTCGTGCCGATTGCCAAAACGATTTTGTGTTCACTCTGCTCTGATATTGGGGAAATTGGCTGTCTACACAAGTATTTGTTAATGAGCATTTTTCTTGACTGCCACCTCCATTTGGTTGGGTCTTCTTTTCATTGTCCTGGGGGGTGGGGTATTTATTATTCCCCACGTGAGTCTTTCCCCTAGCTGCCAACTAATCAAACTGAAATGGAACTGCCAACAACCATCGATACCTGTTCCAGCCAATAATTTCGCCTGCACGTGAGCCATTGTGCAGTTGCCTTCCTAGTTTCCATAAACAGAATGGGAGGCTCTGTTTTCATGCTGAAACGGCCTAGAAATAGGAAGGGTCCAAGAAATGCTGTTTTCTATGGCTGTTCCTGATTCTGGCTCTCAGGAACCATTTCTCGAAAAACAATTGGTTTTTAATGGATCTCAAGAAACTGTTTCTGGAGTCTTTGGAGACCGTTTTTGGAATTTTTTAAAGTTAGTATCTGGAAACTCTTGTTTTAGACACTTACTTGGAATCACTGTCTTTTGCCACTTGTTGATATCGTAGTTAAAGGTTACAATAATTTGAGATAGCTTTAATTTTAACATCTTTTACTGATTTTTTGAAAACTCCGCCAACAATATTGGCCAGCGTTAAGGGCTCGTTAGTGATGACCTCGATAATCACCTGTAGAACCCATTATCCTCACTTTAAGAAGATGATACAAAAATATGAATTGAAGGGTTTATAATGGGCACTTGGAAAACAACCGAAGGAGGAGAAAAGTATGAAGAGGAGGAAACGGGTTCAATCCCTAGGATTTAGTTGCTACATTCATGAGCTGTCATGAGCTGGCACTGCAAAAACTAGAGGAGAAAAAAAAATCTTCAATGGAAAGAATACGCCCGCGAGATCTTTTTTCTGATTACTAATGTTAAATGGAATGTTGTAAGCTATACCTAGAATATCAGAACTCCAAACTATGAACAAATGTTAGACATGCTGTGCAAGATATTTTTGCGTGGCATGATATCGAAGGGGAGCATTGGATTGTTGATTTTGGTTTGAATGGATGATTGAGAATATATAAATTGTCAAAAAAGGCTTATCAATGCAAAAATGGTTTGAGTTTTCTGATCCATCAATGTGAATCAAATAGCATAAAATTATTGAAGAAATGGGGTAGGAATTAGCCTTAGCCTATGCAATTAGTAATGGGGAGGATTATGCCAGTGAGAATTACAGGATTTTGTATTGTGTATATAGTATTTTTTCTATATACAGTGTAACCATTTCTTGTCTGTGAAACCTCCAGACCCTGTTTCTTGTATCATTCCCATTTCTCATTCCCTTGCCTGTTTCTCGTTTCTGGTAACATAGGCCGCCTTTGAATTAATAATTTAGTTGTTAGCCATCGAAAGTCTATTAATTAGATCCTTCGTCTTGATTCCTCCTTTGATATCTTTGATATATTAAAACCCTTTTCAATTTGTTGTGCCTATCCACCTCTTCATGCTTACTGCTATTGCCTTGGTCTTTGTGTATCTCCGCGTTCTGTTATGCTCCAACGTGTGCTAAATGCCTTGGCCTCATTCTGTGTTATGTGGTACCACAATCACTCGGTCTCTTCTTCAACCTTTACCATGTTCTAGTTGCCAACCCTCACCATGGCTCTAATACCATGTTAGATACACAATTGCAGAATAGTTAGTGAGATAAATGATAGAGATTGTACTTGATAGTTTAATGTGCAAATGTCAATACATATGATGTTTCATGAGAGATATATGGATAGATTTTATCAAACACTCTTGTGATCAAACTGGTATATAGGATGATAAGTTATGTCAGTACCAGGTGATGCCTTGTCAAAGGTAAAACAAAAAAGTGCTGCCCAGATACAAATCAAGTATGAAGGAAAAGAGGTTTTCCATGCGGTGTCCTCAAGTGGTCTCCCCTGGATTTCTGCTGTCCTGCTGATCCTCTCTATTCCATTGTTTCACCTTATGTGTTTGTATGCTTCACACTGGAGTAGAAAGTGCTACTCGGTCTATAACTCCCCAGAATCACAAATTTGGCAGATCCTTTCTTCCCATTCTTTCTTCTGCTCCTTCCACCTTCCCATCTCACTTCTCAGCCCATAGGAGCTTGTCCGTGACTGAGCTTGCACATGATTCTCTTTCCAAGGGACATTTAATAAAGGGACATTTAGTGCATGATAAGTTATGTCAGTACTAGGTGATGCCTTGTCAAAGATAAAACATAAAGGTGCTGCCCATATACAAATCAAGTACAAAGGAAAAGGGGTTTTCCATGTGGTGTCCTCAAGTGGTCTCCCCTGGATTGCTGCTGTCCAGCTGATCCTCTCTATTCCATTGTTTCACCTTATGTGTTTGTATGCTTCACACTGGAGTAGAAAGTGCTACTCGGTCTATATCTCCCCAGAATCACAAATTTGGCAGATCCTTTCTTCCCATTCTTCCATGTGATCCTTCCCATCTCACCTCTCAGCCCGTGGGAGCTTGTTCGTGACTGAGTTAGCGCATGATTCTCTTTCCAAGGGACATTTAGTCTCAAGTAGGCCTGGATCTGGATCTTTCCCATGGGTTGAACTGATCAATGTAGGACTGTTGTTTCTGCCGCATCTTTCTTTTCCATTTGCCACTCCTATACCGGGCATGTAAGTGGTTTTTGAGTTCTCTTTTGTAACGTGAACATTCGTCCTCTTTATCTCCCAGCTCTGGAGTTCCCAAGTGCTTTTCCTCCGTTGCAGCACCTCCTTACTGATTTTATTGGGGGTCCGTTTGCTCTTGATTTCCTTCACCCTTTAGTGGTATAAAATCAACCTTTTTACAGCCTCCAACTGAATGGGGTATAAACCTGTTTCTGCCGGCATGATCTCATAAGGGGTGACTATTCCCATACCATAAGTCGTGTAATACAACCTTATTATATCAAAGCATTACTTAACCTAAATATACTATATAACTTAATGTTTTTTGTGACATGTGACTTAATTTAAGTCACTTTGTTTTATTAAGCCAAAGTACAACTTAACTACATTAACATATGACTAATATAAGCTAACTCTTAACAATACCAACACTAAACTAACAACCTCTGTAGTTGCATAGATTGTGAGATTGCATAAATTTAGGCCCAAATTATACTTCACAAACTATTGTGATGCAAATCAATGATAACTAAACTTAAATGAGCAGGCTTATATCCACTGTGATTTTTGACTAAATTAGTAACATTATTTGATGAACTAAAAATTGACATTGTGAAGACAAATAGATTAAAGTCAAACAACAGTAGACATCAATCCAACACAGGAACAGTATTCACAGTATTGTTATGAATATAGTTTTGGTAGATAGCCTGTAGTTGGACATCCAGATTTTATCATAAAATAGTTCTCATCTTTAGAAATTGAATCTACCAACGATGAATGTCTTAAAAAAGCCCAAACTTTTCACTGTCAAGCAAGATGTCTATGACAGTTTGGGCGAGGCATGTTTTTGCCAGAGTAGAATGCTCTGCAAACTAGTTTTAACTTTTTTGTGAAACTTGTACAGGTTCTCCTGCACACCTCCATTTTAGTAACCAGGCTCAACAAAACCACTGTAATTTTCCAATTTGAAAAGCTTTTTTGCATGAATTACATCTGTATTTTTCCAAAATATCTGTAGATAAGATGAGACGAGATAATTTTATTAATGTACAAATTTCTTTCCGGGAAAATTTCCTCATTTGTTTTACTTTGGAATATAACAGCTTCAATTTGACATTTTTAGACTAAAATCATCTGCATGATACGGTTTCATAGGACATGTGTTTCTCTGGAAAATTTCAACTCTTTTGGGAATGACAACATTACAGCTTCAATTTAACATTTCTGGACACCAGCATCATGAGAATGAAGCTTCATAGTGCTTGTTTGGCTCGGGATATTATGTATGTTAACTATTGGCTTCAGTGTGCCAGCTACATGTCTGAATTCTATTAATGCGTGTACACTAAGCTCTATCTTTATTGTGTACTTTGCAGCTATCAGTGAAAAATTGTTTTATCAGGGGATCAGTTGTTCGATATGTACTGCTACCGCCTGATGGTGTGGATGTTGATATTTTGCACGATGCCACAAGAAGGGAAGCCCGTGGGGGTTGAGCGGGATGTGATCATTTAATGCCATTCCAGTCTATATTTTTCATCAGTCACTGATGAAATCTATTCAGAAATTTATCTACATGCTTCCAATGATCTCCTTTAGGAACACAGCAATGCAGTATATTTTTTTGGAAGACTTGATTTAAAGCTGCGTTCCTAGTATCTATTTTATGATGTGTTGTATATGATGGTTGAAGTATGCTTTTGTTAATTACTTCTATCCATCGATAATTTTGGTTTTGTTCCACTGTAAACTGTAAAATTATAACAAGGTAAAAATTATTGGTTAACTATATTTCCTAGTCAATGTTGACAGTACAAGAGAGCTGATCATGGCTTCTTTTGATTGAATTTGTGAGAGAAAACTTTATCAATGTTTCTCACCTTTTTTTCAAGATGATTATTAGAGAGAAAACTTTATCAATGTTTCTCACCTTTTTTTCAAGCTGATTATTATTTAGAACTAATGAGAATTGTAATGCAAAACATTTAATATCACCGACCTATAAACTACTAAATATAGCTTTTCTTGGAAGCTTTATTTTTCAAACTAGATTTGCATTAGAGTTTTGAACTATGAAGTATGTTATATGAACCGTGCAATAAAGTTTTGCACCCCTTTTCAACATGGATTAGGAAAATTGAGGTAAGTAATGTTACATTATCATGCACTTCTAGAAAATTTGTAGTTTACGTGTGTGTATTGTGATTACTTTATATCGTGTGTCCTTGCTTGGGCATCTGTGTAGAGACCTTTGAACAGGGGTCTGGATCAAGACCTAACACTCCACTATTCAACATAGCCACTAGGATTTAGTTTTCATAAGTTGCATAGTTAGAAAATTCCATTTTCGTTGTTTTCTGTATCTGTAGCTTGTTTGTAGTAAGTGGAATTGTCCATTCCTGGAGATTGAGGACCGGACAATGACATTGATAGGACATCAAGTCAGGATCCAGGTTACTAACACATAAGAAATGTTAATGGCATTTGTATAAAGAGTGTCAAAGTTTTTGAAGGATCAACATAAAAGTAGAATCCATTTTCTAAGATATCTGCATGCAGAAGATGGTACCATGTATGTGATTATGGGGTCAACTCTTGGGAAGGAGCATATGCTATGCCGCATGGATTGCAGTTCCCCATGGCACTATTACCTAATGCAGGCACTTGGGACAGGTCCAGTCATCAAGAATTTTATTGTATGTTTGAGTATATTGTGCCAACTTTATCATATTTCCAGGTATTTTCATGCCAGCTTAAAAGTGTATGACAGTTAGATCAGATCAATTCACTGCTCCCCCTTTTTCGGATCTCGAAACCGGAAGTGCAATATGCCATGAGAGAACCTAGGCACCTAAATAGATGGAGGAGAACAAGTCTAACCAGCTTAAAATCAAAGTTAAAATAATGGGAAGTTTGAGAAGGTAATTTTTCTTGCGACTTAGTGAACAACACTTTATGCTACAAGGCCCATGTATTCTCATCAGTATTTGTGGCATATATAATTTATTTTTTTGTGGAACATTTGGCTTTTGCAAATCTTTGATTCGGTCCTATATATCCGTCGGGAGGGATTAACAATACTAAGTGACAGTTTGTGATTCATATACATGGCCGGCTAAGGTAACGACTCTGCGGAGTCTAGAAAATATGCTCGGTGAAGTGTCAGATGACTAGCACTTGGAATGTTTCATGGTGTTCTACCTTTAATCTTCAATCCAAAAGTTTTAAGCATATGCTGTTATTTCCTATCGTTTTAGATTTGTCATGGTGGATTGAGTAAGAAATTCTGATTATACATTTATAAAGTTGGGCCATTTATTATATACAGAACAATGCCAATTCATACCAGTACATGCTTTATGGTTTCGTAATGGACACGCTCACTGATATTTACCATTTGAACCCCACAGTTTTTTTTTGATGCATCTTTTGGTTATTTGCAAAGGAATGATTTAAGAAATCGACACACGATGGTCTTGTTAAGTTTTGAGCAATAAGTAAACGTTTTTAAATATCATTGCTCTGCAAGTTTTGTAGGATGGCTTCTGTAGGTTTTATTTTGGATGGATTTGTAACAGAAAAACACCAATTTGTAACATCAATTCTGATGTCAAATTGTCAAAGCGAATGGAAACTCCTTCCACTAACTGGTTGAATATGACTAGTATAATGATGCTGTTGCTTCAAGACATTCCATACACATTAGGTTGCTGGAAAATAATGCTCAACAAAATAATTCAACTTTCTATGCTTATCATGAATAAGATGACGCAAATAGCATGTAACTTCCTGATTTCAAAATCAAAGTTAGTGATCTTTTAAGAATAATTGTGTCCCATGCAACCTTGAAATTTTCTGTCCTACAAGACATTTTCCTTGATTTTACATGTATTTTACGGTGAAATAAAATAAAACCCGTCAACTTTGACAGCCTTTAAATTTATGACACCTTAATTTTGACAGGTAAATATACAGTGGGACATCATTTCCTATTTATAGATTATAAGTTATTGGTACAATTTACAAGTTATCAAGTCAATATTTAATGTAGACTGCTGACTGTGTATTTCACCATGCTGCAGTGCCACAATGCCCTTTCAAACTAAATTGGGATTAGAGAATGACACTCTTGCGAGTTGCAGGGGATGTAAAGAGTGCAATTAGGATTTGGAAATGGCACCTTGACGAGCTGCAAGGGACGTAAAAGGGTTTAATTGAGGTAGAAATTCATTTGGAATTTTGATTTATCACATCTCAAAATGTAGGTTCTGATATGCATATAATATGGATACCTCACAACAAAGTTTAATGCGAGGCTTGCTGCTCCAGAGTTTGGCAAGGAGTCGATTGCTCTGACGGTAAGGCTTAAACTTTAAACTCCTAAATCCTCTCCAGACTGTCGAGTGACGTAGCCAAGTTAAGATATTTACGGCCTGTAAATTTTATTAGTTAAAGCTTAGGAGGCATTATTGGTACCGCATGACTCCTTTGGATACATGCATCGAGATTAAACAAATCATGAGTAGTTTGTCAACTACCAAGTGTCAATTTATCAGAGAACGCAGGTAGGGTAAGGGACCATAATTGCTAATTTATGAACCCTATTATCCCACTATAGGAGGTAGCTTATTGGCAGAGAAAATGGGTTAGCTAAAACAACATATTTGCCTGGATGAATTTTTGACATTGGAGGTCGCTAATCAAGTATGCTTTCTTTCCTCGTCTACATTCTGATATTTCTTCACGTTCAAATTTAACTATACAATAAATTCATGTTAATTCACTATGCAAATATTAATTATTTTTTGTCAATTGTTTTTAATTGTCAACAAAGAACTTGGATGGGGCAAGTAACAAAAATTGTTAATTTTCCAACCCCAATGACCCCACAATAGGACGTGTTGAGAATTGTAGCTTGGATAGGGATTTTTTGCAAAGGTTTCAGAGTGAACGACAGGGAGTGGTTCGAGACATTTCAGGGATGAGCACCTAGAAAAAAATGGCCACTAATTCTATTTTGTAATTCACTTAGGATAAAGTGAAATATCTTATGTTTTTCAGTTCAGTCTAAGAAAGTGCGTTTTTCAGTTCAGTCTAGGCAAGTTGGCACAGAAAACGAGGCACATTTAATGCTAGAAATTCTATACAACAAACCCAAAATTTGTGGCATGAGTTTCTAGATATTCCGTACAACATTAAACGCTGTGACAGTGGTACTCTAGTACGAATTTCTTGCACAGAAATCGAGGTGCAAAATTTGGGACTATTCAGGAGGAGGTTTGACTCATCTTTTGAGATAAGTTTGTGTAAATTTTTGCTATGAATATTTCTTCTGTAGCATAAGAATTTCTCTGACTTCTGAAAATAATAAAAATCTCTTCTCACTGGTTTTTCCCTTGTGGGTTTTTCTAGGGTCAATGTTAGACCACAAATCCGTGTCTATAATTTTTGAGTTAGTGTGCTGCTGATAGAATTATTTATTTTTGCATCTGTTCAAAATCCTCATGTTTCATTTCTGAGAATTGTTTATATGCTGAGAAATTGCTGCTGTTATAAAACGGGTTTTTTGGGCATTAAACTATGATTAGTCTCAGTGAGACTTGAAACTGGGTGGGGTTTGAAAATTTACATGGTATCAGAGCTGAGTTGAAGAGGAATGGAGAATTAAATCAGCCATACAAAGAGTAGGACATAAGTTACTTCACTAAACAAAATTTTGGAATTTGTTATTTTAGTCGAGAATGGTCAATGGCTACAGGTGTAAGCGTTGAGGACAAACTTGATGAGGTAGTAAATTTTGGTGGTGCTTGGAAGGAGAGAATAATTTTTCTTCTGAAGGAGAGTGAGTTATGGGACATTGTTGAGAACTCCACAACAAACCCAGTGACAGTACCTACAGATGCTACACTTATGGAAGCATATACCAAGAAGAGTATCAAGGCTAAAAGAATGGTCTTTGATGCCATCAAAGACCATTTGATTTCGCATGTGACAGGGAAGACAAATGCCTATGAGATGTGGGAGTCCTTGACGAAGTTGTATCAAAGTACAAATGAGAACTGAAAAATGAGAGAGAAACTGAAGAGCATTAGAATGACCAAGGCTGAAAATGTGGTCACATATCTTACCAGGTTGACAATGGTGAGAGATGAACTTGGTGTTGTTGGGCATGCCATTGTTGACAGTGAACTTGTGAGGACATCATTGAATGGGGTGACCAAACAATGGGCTATTTTTGTTGAGGGAATTGTGGTAAGGGAGAATCTTCCCAAGTGAGAACGTCTTTGGGATGACTTTGTTTAGGAGGAAACCCAGAGAGGATATGTGCATGGCAGTTCATCTACTGGTAATGATGAGGAAAACGTGGCTCTTGCTGCTAACAAGAAGAAGTTAAAAAAACTCCTAAGGCAGGGAACAGGTCGAAGGGTGAAGGAAATAAGAACATGAACAAAGTAAAGTGCTTTGCATGTCACAAGTTTGGGCACTATGCGGGGAAGTGTCTTAATAATAAGAAGAAATAGATTGCAGCTTCAACAAAGGTGGAAGAGTTTTCCACCAAGTTCGACAAGGATTTTTCCTTAGTGGTGTGTCTTTCCACTAGAGCCACACATTCCAGTGTTTGGTATATTGATAGTGGTGCCTCCCGCCATATGACATGTGTTTGTGAACATTTGACAGATCTTACACAGGTTGGTGATCTTGAGGTATTGCTTGGAGATGATTGAGTGGTCAAGGCAGTTGGTAGTGGGACAATATCATTTCAGAGGGAGTCTCAACCTCCCATGTTGTTGAGAGATGTTCTATATGTTCCTGGTTTGAAGAAGAACTTGATTTCAGTTTCTACTATTGAGGAGAGGGGATATGAGGTGTTGTTCCATGATGGACAGGTGCTCTTATTTCCCAAGGGGTCCAACATCACTTCGGCCAAAGTGATTGGGACTCGACATGAGAAGCTGTACAAGCTCATGTTTCAACTAGCTAGTGCATTGTATCATACTACCAATAGCAGTGATCTTTGTGAGCTATGGCATAAGAGGATGGCCCATTTGCATCATGAGGCTCTGAGGATACTGAAGGAGATTGTGACTGGAGTGCCAGAGTTCAGTACATAGCACCAGGAGTTGTGTAAGGGGTGTGCTCTAGGAAAGTACACCAAGACTGCTTTTCCAAGCAATGACAACAGAGTAGCAGGTATGCTTGATTTGATTCATTTTGATGTATGTGGTCATATGTCTTTTGCATCATTGAGTGGTTGTTTGTACTATGTCATATTTATTGATGACTTCTCTCAGAAGTCTTTGATTTTCTTCATGAAGACCAAAGGACATGTTTTCAATCGGTTCCAAGAGTTCAAAGTTCTTGTGGAGAACCAAACTGGGAGGAAAATCAGAGTATCGAGGACAGATAATGGGGGTGAGTATACCTCCAAGGAGTTTAATGACTTTTGTGCAGGAGAGGGCATCAAAAGGGAGTTGATTGTTTCTTACAACTCACAACAGAATGGGGTTGCTGAGAGGAAGAACAAGACCATATTTGGGGCTGCAAGAGCCATGTTGCATGATCAGGGGTTGTCACTCTTTCTTTGGGCTGAGGCATGTTACACTGCAGTTTATCTGCAGAATAAGAGTCCACACAGAGCATTGGGGGATAAGACTCCCAATGAGACTTTCTCTGGGAAGAAGCCCGGGGTTAGGTACTTTAGGATTTTTGGGTGCTTTACATATTCACATGTCCCTTTTGAGAAGAGGACAAAGCTAGAGCCCATGATAGAAAATGAGATTTTTGTTGGGTATAGCGAGATTTCAAAGGCTTTCCGCATATACATCCCTTTCTTGAGGAATAAAATTGTGAGAAGGGATGTGAGATTTGAGGAGGATAGAACCTTTAAGAAGTCACGAGGGACTGAGAAGGGTGAGTAGTCATCACCTAAGATTCAGGTGAGTCTACAACAAACTTCAGTGACACAGAGTTCAGGTTCACCAGTTTCGGTGATGACTGGTCCATAGGGCACAGGGCCACATATGTCAGGATCACAGGTTACAAATCCTCATATTTCAGGATCTTATGCTCCAGATTATACTTTAGGTTCACAGTCTTCAGGTGATGGGGTTGAGCAGGAGGAGTCCCCTCCACGAGACACTACTTCAAAGAGGAGGAATCCCAAGTGGCTTCAGGACACTCTGAAGGAGGCACGAAGTTCTGTGGGGAATCCTAGGCAGGCTGTGAGGGAGAGTCAACCTCCTGAGAGATTTTGCAGCTATCTTGCGATGGTGAGCAATATCAGGGAGTTTGAACCTTCCACTTTTGAGGAGGTTGTTGACACACATGTTTGGAGAGATGCTATGATGGAAGAGTACAATTCCATCACGAAGAATGATGTTTGGGAGGTTGTTCCTTGACCCGAGGAGAAGTCAGTGGTGACTTCTAGGTGGCTCTATAAACTCAAATATGATGCAGATGGCAACATTGAGAATTTTAAAGCTCGTTTTGTGGCTCCGGGGTTCTCACAGGTTGAGGGAGTTGATTATGATGAGACCTTCGCTCCAATTGCTAGATATACCTCGATCAACGCAGTTATCTCTATTGCAACATATATGGGTTGGAAGATCCATCAGATGGATGTGAAGACCGCATTTCTGAATGGTCTCATACAATAGGAGGTGTACATTGAACAACCATTGGGCTTTGAGGTGCATGGCAGAGAGTCTCATGTGTGCAGACTGAAGAAGGCATTGTATGGGCTGAAATAAGCTCCCAGAGCGTGATATTCTAGGATTGATGCCTACTTGTAGCAGCTGGGCTTCGAGAAGAGTGAGACAGATCCCAACCTATACTTCATTGTGGTTGGAGAGGATCCTCTCATACTCTTGCTATATGTGGATGATATTTTCATTACAGGGGATGAGAGACTCATTACTAGCTTCAAGGAGAGCCTTGCTTCAGAGTTCAAGATGAAAGATATTGGATAGATGCATTACTTTTTGGGGTTGGAGGTTTGGCAGGAGCTTGGACACATCTTTCTAGGACAGGGGAAGTATGCTTTTGACATTCTGAGGAGATTCTATATGGAGGATTGTAGGCCCATGTCCACACCCATGATTACCAACTGGAAGAAGCTCAATGCTTCTGAGACACAGTTGGTTGATCCCACATTATATCGTTAGTTGATCGGTTCGTTGATGTATTTGGTCAACACTAGACCAGTTATTTGTTTCGCTGTCAACACTCTTAGTCAGTTTATGGTGGAGCCTAGGAGAGTGGATTGGGTGGCATCAAAACATGTGCTCTGGTATCTTTGTGGTATAATGGATTATGGCCTAGACTATCTGAGAGGGGATGGAGTTCGATTGGTGGGCTATACTAATTCAGATTAGGCAGGATGTGTCAGTGACAAAAAAAGTACTTCGGGTCGCAGTTTCAGATTGGGCTCAATAATGGTGTCTTGGTTCAGTTAGAAGCAAAAATCAATGGCTTTGAGTTCTGTAGAGGCTGAGTATATGGTTTCCAGTCAGACCAATAGTGAAGCCATTTGGCTTCACAAGTTATTGGTGGGATTATTTGGTGTGCACTTGAGATCGAGTGTGATTTACTGTGACAATCAAAGTTGTATTAAACTCTATGAGAATCCAGTTTTTCATGACAGGTCTAAGCACATTGAGATTTGATATCACTTCATTCGAGATTATGTTTAGAGATGAGTAGTTGAGTTACAATATATATCCACAGATGAGCAGGTTGCGAACATACTCACAAAATCTTTGGGGAAAGGGAAGTTTGTACCTTTCAGAGATAAGCTTGGGGTGGTGAGTAACACCTTCCTCGGTAAGAGAGTGTTAAAAATAATTAAAAAGTATCTAGGCAAGTGTTTCTCATCACCTAGGCGCCTAGGTGGTGGGATAATGTCTAATGTGGATCCTAGTCATTTAATTCATGTGATATGAATTAAAAGTGATTTTATGACTTAAGTGAAGGGGGTGAGTGAATAAACATTACATCTCAATCACTCATCTAATTCAATCTTGACCATTGGATTAAGAAACCCTTCAACTTCCCTCATTGAGTCGGTTAGGGTAAGGAGGCGCCCTCCATTGCATAATTCTTCACGAGTTTTGGAGAGAAAGAGAAGAGAGAGAAGTCGAGCAGGAGAAGAGAGGAAGTTTGCTGAGCATTGGCATGCATTCCAAGGCAAAGGTACAACACAAAAATCGAGGTAGAGGGTACAACCAACAAAGCGCTGTACAATACGGATTTTGGAGAGGCCGTATAGTAGAGAAAAGTACAGTCCGTATAGTAGATGAGGTGCACACATTTTTAGGAAAGTTGGCACATAAATCGAGACACATTTCATGCTAGAAATTACATACAACAAACCTAGAATTTGTGGCACGAGTTTCTAGACAGTCTGTACAACATTAAATGCTATGGAAACCGTACTGTGGTACAAATTTCTTGCACAAAAATCTAGGAGAAGAATTTGGGACTGTTTAGGAGGAGATTTGGTTCATCTTTTGAGATAAGTTTGTGTAAATTTTTGCTGTGAATATTTTTGCTATAACATAAGAATTTCTTTGAGCTCTGAAAATAATAAAAAGCCCCTCTTTCACTGGCTTTCCCCTTGTGGGCTTTTCTAGGGTCAATGTTAGACCAAAAATATCTGTGTTTATAATTTCCGAGTTAGTGTGCCGCTGATAGAATTATTTATTTCTGCATTTAACGCTGTTCATAATCCTCATGTTTCATTTCTGAGAATTGTTTATATGCTGAGAAATTGATGTTGCTATAAAACTGGGTTTTTTGGGCATTAAACTATGATTAGTCTTAGTGAGACTTGAAACTGGGTGGGGTCTGAAAATTTACACTATGAACCAACTCTAGAATCCCTATTGTCCTTATCGCTCTAGATGGGAACCTCACCCGAATTTGTTTTCCATATATGAAATGTTCACAAAAGTTGATTTCTAAATTACATTCAGGGAAATCTTCGACCATACCTTTGTTCTGCATAGCTCAAAGTTATTTTTCTCCAATATGTCCCATCCTCTCATGCCATAGCATGGTCGGGTCGACTTTGTGATAACTTGTTGAGTCGGTTTGAATCGACTCATCCCAAGTCGAGTCGACTTCAGGGACAATAATGCTATTGCATCCAGTCGAGTTGACACTCCCTAATAACTTGTATATGGTTCCAATATGAACTCCTTTCATTAAGACCATCGCACCTCTGACCATCTTCCACGAATCCTTTTGAAATAGAGTGTGCACCCTTGCATCAATCATCACAATTTTGGTTGTCGATTCGTCCCCCAAGAACACATCTCCTCCTTCATATTGTTCATATTTGTAGAACCATTCTCGATGTGGTGTCATATGATAGGATGATCCCGAGTCGATCAATCAAACATCTTGATCCACCTGTGTACTGGTCGAAGCTAGGTACACATCGCCTCTGCTATCTGCAGTCGTCTTTCTCTCAATCGACTGCTTCTCGTCGGATCCTATACTGACTTCCATTACTTTGGACTTGCAATCCCTTTTGTAATTCCCAACTTTACCACATTTCTAACATCTTCTCATTGACTAAACATGGGATTTAGACCTACCCTTCGACTTATACTTTCTACCAAATAATTTTCCTTTATCTCTGTCAACCAATCGACCTCTCACCACTAATGCATCTTTGGTCAATCCTTCCATGTTCTTCATTCTCATTTCTTCTGATAATAGAGATGCAACCACATATTCTAGCGCTAGTGTGGTTGAATTTCTCCCTATATCCACGACTAAGCTATCCCAGGAGTCTGGAAAAGAACATAATAGGCTAACACATTTCTCCTCCTTAGTGATTTAAATATCTACAGAAGATCATTGACTTAAAATGATATTAAACACATTTAAATGCTCCGTCACTGAACTATCACTCATCCTTATAAGATACAATTTATTTATGAGAAACAACTTATTTATAAATGATTTCGACTAGTACAAGCTCCCCAACTTGTCCCATAGTTTCTTGGCCGAATCTTCACCTGATACATTCAGAAGTACCAAATTTGCAAGACAAAGTCGAATCGTACTCCTTGCCCTTCTCTCGAGTTTCTCCCATTCTTCCATCGACATCCCTGTTGGCGTGGCACTTAGACATATTGCTTACCATTGTTCTCAATCTACAAAAAGATATTCAATTTTAAGCTTCCAAAGCTCAAAATTATGGCCATTGAATTTTCTTATCTCTATTCTCGAGCTTCTTGCCATTCTTTAACACAATCTTTAAATATTTTTGACTTACGACTCTTATTGAACCTATGGTTTAGCCCAGATCCAAGGTTGTTAGACCAAGATATGATACCACATGTTAGGAAATGAGGAACACTTCCACACTAAACCTAGCAGAAGAGAGGAAGAAATATTTCAATAAGAAAGTAAATGACAAAACAAACACACAATTCACAAAGATTTTACCCTGGAAACTCAAACCGGGAAAACCAACATTCTTTGAATGTTCTACTCTTTTTTTTTCTTTCTTATTCATTCAGAATAAAACATTACATGCCTAACCTTGGTCCACACCTAAGACACAATCGACATCATACCTTCTTTCTTTAAACAAGAACAACCCTGTAGCCAATTTGACTTACATCTATATGACGAACAATTTCTACAATTATTGATTAGCGATTATCCATTAGCTTTTACAACATTACACCATGCCTTCTTTATAGGCTTTAAAGTAGGAAAAAACCTAAAGAAAAGGCGCCCAAAGATGATTGCAGATCCACACAGATCATTGGCTACAAATCCCCTGAATCTCGGGATTCTGTTACAGTCAACTACCAAGTCGGATTACCAATCGACTACCAGTCAACCTTCATTCGATCTTCAATGGGTTGCCACACTCCCGCTTGCCAACCTCTTGTCAGTTGACCTCTTTGACTTGATGTCGATTTCTTCGACTTCGACTTCACTGGATTGAACCACCTCAACCGTCGACTTACAATCGATGTCTTCGACTTCGACTTTACCCGGTTGAATCACCTCGACCTTCAAATCGCTGTCGATTCCTTCGACTTTGGCTGTCAGTCGATCCACCTCGACTAGAATTTCACTGCAAAGAATATAACAACCCAATAATTTCCACCACTCAAGAAGACTAAATATATAAGGAAAACATGTCCCAAAGGTTGATATTATGTTAGCTGCAAGAGGTTTTAACCTCCACTTGTAACCTTTAACAAGACTAGAATATTCCAGGAAGCAAGAGAAACCCTAAAGCCTTGGATAATTAATATTGAGTTATTATCCCCTAGGAAGAGAATTCGACCCAGTGAGTTAAGATGAAACAATATAAACAGAGGGCGCTAGAGCTCATTTTCAACACACTCACTCATGACTACATAAGGACAAGAAGTGCGCATGAGTGAAGGAGAACTGCAATTGCTGCAGTAGTGACTTTGTCTTGGGTTGTTTGTTTGGACTTTTTGCTTGGTATTTGGTTATCCTTTCTTGGTGCGCTAGCCTTGGTTGGCTATTGGTCTTCTACTAGAATTATCATGTCTATCAAGGTTAAGGTGCTCGGGGGTGGCCTTTGTGCCTATGGTTGGGTGACAATATTGTTACACCAATTTTCTAACAATTTATGGGCCCACACCTCCTTCAGTCAGTATAACCACTGGAAGGAAGCTAAGCCATAAGATTATCAATCTCATAGAAGAAATGTCACTAGGGTTTCTAGCAGGTGCAGTTATTGAAGCACTGTCGCTAGGGTTACTAGTAGGTGCAGTTGCAAACCCTAAAACCTCTTGCCCAACACCTTATGATTAAACACTTTACTCAAGGAGAGGATATTCTAGTGCGCCTTACTCCAACACATCTATTGACACTCTCAGAAGGCAAAAATTTCAAGGTTTCGACTTTGGATCAAAGTCAATGTTTGACCAGTTCAAGTCAACATTTGACCAATCACAGTCAAAGTTTGACCAACTATCATTGAACATAAAACATGAATGAAAAGACAGATCATCTACACTATTCAGCTCTTGCAGGAACTCTTGAAGATGACATGTCTATAATTGACAGTGGAGCTTCTAGGCATATGACAGGGGATCGGTTGAGACTCTCTAGTCTGAATGAAAAGAAGACATCCTACAAGGTAGAACTTGGAGACAAGAACACCTATCCATTCAAAGGAATTGGTTAAGCCTCCATCAAATTGAAATCAGGTAACAATGATCATTTGAGTAATGTCTTATATGTACCTGGTTTAGAAAATAATATTGTATCTATATCTTGCCTAGAAGACGAAGGAAATAGAATAGCCTTTGTAGATGGTGAAGTGCTATCTTGTTCTAGAGACTCCAACATATAGAATGGTAGTCATTGGAATCCATGAAGGAAGATTATACATACTACTAGAACGTAATGATGAAGCTCTTGTACATGATGAAGTTAATCCCAATGAACTTTGGCATATAAGGTATGCTCATCTTAACTATCAAGCATTACCTTTCCTCAAGAAAATGGTTGAAGGAATACCATAACTACAATCTACACATGAAGGAATTTGCAGAGGATGTGCACTTGGTAAAAATGTTAAGAAGCCATTCTCAAGTAGCAATAATAGATCTAAGGAAATCCTAGATCTAATACATTCATATGTTTGCGGTCCGATGCCAGTCAAATCTCTAGGAGATTCTCTTTATTATATAACCTTCATAGGTGATTAATCAAGAAAGAATTGATTATATCTCTTGAAGGCAAAGGATGAAGTTTTCAACAAGTTTCAAGAATTCAAAGCAGAAATAGAAAACCTCACAAACAAGAACATCAATACTTTGAGAACAGATAATGGAGGAGAATATACATCCAAGGAATTTGTTTTCTTTTGAAAATCAAAAGGGATTAGGAGGGAGCTAACCGTTCCTCATAATCCTCAACAAAATGGTGTAGTAGAAAGGAAGAATAGATCCATTGAGGAAACCGTGAAGGAATTAATGAACAATCAAGGTTTATCCATGTACTTATGGGGAGAAACAACCATGCCAACGATATATGTTCAAAACAGAAGTCCCCACCGCATATCGAAGGATATGACTCCAGAAGAAGCCTTCTCAGGAAATAAACCTAATGTGGAACACTTAAGAATCTTTGGGTGCCTTGTTTACATTCATATCCCTAAGGATAAAAGGAAGAAACTAGAACCCTTAGGAAAGAAGGGCATATTTGTTGGATATAGTCAATCCTCCAAAGCCTACAAAATCTATATTCCATAACAACATAAGATTGAAGTCAACAAAGACATAACCTTCAATGAGAATATGGATTTCAAGAAATCTATAGAAGAATCCATGGAAGAAGAAGAATATGAAGAGCCTAAAGAAGAAAACACCTTCCTTCTAGAAAGTCAGAATGAAGAACCAAAACAACTTGATCATTCGATGCAACCATGCAAACCCATTGAATTAGTTATTGTACCCAAAACTAGAAAACATCCATCTTGGCTTGAAGCTACTTTACAAGAAGCATAAAGACTCACAACTCCAAGTGGCACTTTAAGAGAAAGAAAGAATCCCAAAAGATTCTCTAGCTATGCATCATGTATGAAAAAACTTATAAATGAAGAAACCACCACATTTGAAGAAGAAACTAAGAAGAAACAGTGGAAAGAAGCCATGAAAAATGATGTGTGGGAAATTGTGCCTAGAACCAAGGAAAAATCAGTGGTAACTTCAAAATGGGTCTATAAGATCAAACATATAGTAGACGGAAGCGTGGACAAATACAATGCAAGGTTTGTAGCTAGAGGGTTCTCCCAGAAGGAGGGAGAAGATTATGAATAAACCTTTGCTCCTGTTTCCAGATATACTTCTATTAGAGCCATTATGTCTCTTGCTTCTTCCATGGGATGGAGTCTACATCAGATGGATGTAAAGACAATTTTTCTCAATGGAGCAATTGAAGATGTGTACATTGAACAACCTCAAGGTTTTGAGGTACATCCCAGAGACACTCATGTTTGTAGATTAAAGAAAGACCTGTATGGACTCAAGCAAGCTCCAAGAGCTTGATATGCCAGAATTGACAGTTACTTAATAAGACTTGGTTTCTCTAAGAGTCATGCCGATCCAAATCTCTACTACAAGTTTGTGAACAATGCACCTGTGATTCTACTACTGTGTGTTGACGATTTATTCTTGACATGTGCAGAGTCTCTCATTACCCATTGTAAGAAAGAATTAGCTTATGAGTTCGATATGAAAGATCTTGGTCTCATGCACTATTACTTGGGACTAGAAGTATGGCAGAAGCATGGTGAAATATTCCTTGGACAAGGAAAGTATGCAATGAAGATTCTTTAGAAATTTGGAATGATGGATTGCAAATCCATGGCCACTCCTATGATCACATATATAAGAAAAGTAAGAGACTCAGATTCCGATCCAGTAGACCCGTCCCTATATCAACAATTAATTGGTTTGTTGATGTATCTAGTGAATACTCGACTAGATATTTGCTTTGTTGTAAACACTTTAAGCCAGTTCCAGGTGGAACCTAGACATGAGCACTAGATAGATGCAAAGCATGTTCTAAGATATATTTGTGGGATGCTAAACTATGGTTTAAAATACACCTCATCCAGTGATATAAAACTTCATGGATTCACATATTTAGATTGGGCAGGGAGTGCAAAAGACAAAATGAGTACTTCAGGGATCTGTTTTAGTTTGGGATCTGCTATGATATCATGGGCCAGCAGGAAAAAAAAGTCTGTCGCACTCAACACAACATAAGAAAAATATATCGTAGCATGTGAGGCATGTACCGAAGCAATATGGCCGAGGAAGCTTATTTTTGGATTATTTGATCAGGTACCAGATTCAATTATAATATACCGTGACAATCAAATTTGTATGAGGCTATCAGAGCACCGAGTGTTTCATGACTGGTCGAAACATATCGAGATAAAATACTACTTTATTCATGATAAAGTCTAGGACGGAGAAGTGAAACTCCAATATATCTCCATAGATGAGCAGGTAGCAGATATTTTGACAAATCCTTTTTCCAGGATTAAGTTTGTGTACTTAAGGGACAAGATGGGGCTCATGGAGATAACTCTCTTATCTGAAAGGGAAGGGATGGCTTCCCAGGTTTGGAGGGAGCACTGATATATATTATTGATTCATGGGCAGTGATTTTCCAGTTTGGAAAATGATCCATGTTGGGAAGTTCCTTTTCAGTCCGGAAAGTGGTTCAATATTTCTTATGGACAATCATTTTCCAGTTCGGAAAATGGTCCATATCGGACAGTCATTTTCATAATGAAAATGGTCGAATAGATTGTTGATGTACCATAGACAACGATTCCCTTTGTGGCCAGTGTGGGGAAATGGTATAGGACAGTCATTTTTCTTGGCAGTCACTCTGAGTAGTGGTCAAGTAGAATGGTCCGCCTCGCCAGGCAATCATTCTTTCGAAGTTCACAATTTTGAGTAGTTTTGAAGAATGGTCCATTTTGGAGGTTGGTGCAGGACAGTCATTTCCTTAGGAAATGGTCCGGACAATCATTCCTTAGGGAAGACTCATTCTCTCTAGGTTGCACTATGATTAGTGCCGGTGGAATGGCCCAATTAGGTGAATGGTCTAGGTTCAACAATCATGGACAAACATTCCCTAGGGTAGACTCATTCTCTCCAGGTTGCAATATGATTAGTGCCAGAGGAATGGCCCAGTTAGATAAATGGTCCAAGCTCAGAAATCAAGGAAAATTATTCTTCTATGCTTGGGAAGAATAGCTAGATATCCCATGGCTGATGTTTTACTTTTTGAGGGCAGGTGCTCTTCCAGATCTCACAGATATGAGAGGAAGAATGGCCCAAATGACTCAGTTTGTATTATGATATTTTTTATGCAGATTGATATCAGATGATATGATTGTTGTAGAGACTATATGTCTCTGAGTAGTAGTTGTATGCTACTGTGGTGGATTTCATCCACTGATAGTGACTGTGTGTCACTGGTTAGTAGCAGTGTGCTACTGAGAGTGGTTGTGTACCACTTGATAGAAGTTGTATACTACTATGAATATACAAAATTGTGTTCTATTGGATGGCATTGTTTTGATTTCCATGGAGACTATCTAGTTGGATAGTGATGATGGTGCTCGTGATTTGATCATGAGATAGTCTGTGGGGCTATGATGATGCTACCACTTGAATGGTCTGTTTATGCTCAAGACCATTTCCTTTAATACCTCTCTAGCTAGGAGGGAGTGTTGATATTATGGTAGCTGCGGGAGGTATTAACCTTCACTTCTAACCTTTGACGAGATTAGAATATTCCAGGAAGCAAGAGAAACCCTAAAACATTGGATAATAACACTAGAAGACAAATCGACTTAATAGAATAATTAATATTGAGTTATTATCCCCCAGGAACAGAAGTCAACCCAGTCATTTAAGATGAAACAATGTAAATAGAGGGCGCTAGAGCTCATTTGTGACACACTCACTCACGACTGCATAAGGACAAGAAGTGTGCATGAGTGAAGGATAACTACAACTACTGTGGTAGTGACTTTGTCTTGGGTTATTGGTTTGGACTTTCTACTTGGTCTTTGGTTATCCTTGCTTGGTGTGCTAGCCTTGGTTGTCTATTGGTCTGCTACCAAAATTATTTTGTCCGTCAAGGTTAAGGTGCTCGGGGGTGGCCTTTGTGCCTATGGTTGGGTGAAAATATTTCTATATTTCCTATGGTGAAACGAGCACACCCATTTTCTAACACCAAACATGTTTCCTTGATTTAAGAATTTCTGATTTTTTCTTTTATTTTTCTTTTTATTCACCTTTTTTGAGAGAAATTGATTTTTAATGGGTAAAAATCAATATTTTTCCTCAAAGAGGTGGTACATAGGTAAAGTGGGTATTCTGAGTTAGAAAATGAATACCCCCAAGGCATATAATTCCTCCTAGTACCACTTATTTTACTTATACATCATTTACAATTAAAATATCCCGTTTGTGAGAAATTTTTTATTTGCTGAAAACATTAGAAAAAATCATAAGGGAGACTTAGAGTATTTCCACAAGACTCAAGAGTGATGATAAAAATGGTAATATACATTATATACTAGACTCATATAACTTAATAAGGCCTATCCACTAGGACATACTCCAGCTTTGGAGGATATTGAGTGAAACAACTTAGAAATTATAACTCGCTTATGCAAAAAGATATAATTAACAAGTAAAAAAAACACTCTAGAGTAATGTACTAATGACCAAGTCTTAGGGGGATAATCCTTTTACAAAATTCATCATGCTAACTCGTATTATTACAATCCCCCATGGGGGTATGGAAAATGCATGATGAAGAAAAAGAAGAAGTTGAAGGGCCATAATGACCATCTGGACTTCTAAACTCTGAATTTAAACAAGAAATTGTTCAACTTTGGCGGCTCAAATGCAAGTCCATCCTAGTGAAACTTGGAGGGTAACATAGTAAAAATTATCATTTACCACTTACCGACTCGTGGTATTGATCCATGATATTGATTAGTTAATAATTGACTAAATCTAACTAGTGCATGCACGAAGAACCTCAACCTTATGTCCATTGCTTTTTCTCCTAGGAGAATCTATATATATTGTACTCATGTCAAGAATTAATATAAAAGTGAAATTCGAATTGTTTCTTCAACAATATTGTCTTTTTGAGTGTTATTTCATTCTCTCTTTTCTCTTTTTCTTGCAATTTTTCTAGTGTAGTTTTTTTTCTCGCAAGTAGATCTTGGCTTGTGCTTAAAATCCTACATGGTATCAATTCACTAGAGTGAATTGTGAGGAAAACTAACATTATATTGCGTTTTTTTCAAATATTGAAAAACATAAAGAGAATGGAACAACCATCTACATCGATGATTCTTACCTCATTCAATTACTTTGAATGGAAACCCAAGATCATACTTTTGCTAAGGAGTAAGGGGCTTTACAGGGTCACTATGGGGATAGAAGTTGAACCAAATTTAGTTGTAGGAAAATCCAAGTACTTTAATAGATTGGATGAGGCCTTTGGTATCCTTTTCTTGTCTATGGCTCTTGATTTACACTTCCATGTCGAATCATGAATAAATACCAATGAGGTATGTACCGAGTTGGAGGGTTTGTTTGGAAAAAAAGATTTGATGAGAGGTCACCAATTGGAGAATGAACTGAATGCACTAAGTCCAAGAAATTTCAATACCTTACAAGACTTTTTCTCAAGATTCAAGACTTTTATTTCATAGGTAAAAGCTTGTGGCATTGTAAATAATGAGGATCAACTCATCCTTTTAGTGCTTTCAAAGTTAGGGCTCGAGTACTCTGTATTTGTCTCTTCTTTCTATGCCACTAAATTATCCATGGGGAAGACTTGGAAGATGCCCTCTATGGATGATTTCATAGAGTCATTGCTTCATGAGCAGAACAAGCTCATTCAATTGGGGGATCTTAAGTACTCGAAGGCCCATGCTCTTGCAACCCAAGAGACTTTAAAGAATAACAAGAAGGAAAGAAAGGGTAAAAAGGAACCAAACAACAAAAAATAAGGAAAATAAAAGATCATTGAGGAGACCACAAGTTCCAAGGGAGGAAAGTCCAAGAAAGAGAGGGTTAAGTGTACTTACTGCAACAAAGGATTTCATCCCGAGAATGCATGTATGAAGAAGACCATTGACCTCATGGTGCAAACTCTCGAGCAACATCATCTTGAGGAGTGAATTACAGATAATGCTAAGAAGAATCAAGGAGACAAGCCTCTTGAAGACAAAGGTAAATGTCATGCCTTAATTGCAGTTACATCTTCTTCTAACACTTGGATTATTTATTCAGGAGCCACACACCATATGGCTTCATCCCCCAATATTTTCTCTCACTTGGAGGCTTGTACCAAACCACCTATCTTGATGGGGGATGATTCCTCTGTTGAGGTTTGTGTAGAAGAAAGAGTATATCTTGAATATGGGGGCTTTCACAAGGTGCTTCATTTTCCTATGCTCTTTGAAAATATTCTCTCCATATACTAGATTAGAATTCAGGTTCAGGTAAAATGGTCGAATTCACTCTAGACACATTGGCAATTTCTGACATGATAGATGGTTCCAAGATAGCAGTTGGTGAAGTGGACAACCATTCTAGGTTTACTCTTTATCTCACTTTATTCCAAAATCTGATTTTGCTTCTCTTCTAACCCATGCCAATGAAGAGAGTAGGTTGTGGCATGAGAGGTTTGGTCACCTTAATTACAGATATTTGGAGTAGTTAAGTAAAGAGAGAATGGTTAAATTTCTACCACACATACAATCAGTTGATGGAGTTTGCTAGGGCTGCATACTTGGAAAATATCCCGAGGAAAAGTTTGATAAGGAAAATATTGGAGAGCATCATCACTCCTAGAGCTGGTGCACAATGATATTACAGGTCCTTTCCCTCATCCATATATGAGTAATGAAAAGTATGTTCTCACATTTATTGATGACTACTCAAGGTATACATGGGTCTATTTATTGAAGTTCAAATCTGAAGTTTTCAAACACTTTATAAGGAATTCAAGGAACTAGTAGAGAATCAAGCAGGGAAAAAGATCAAAAGGATTCCAACAGACAATGGAGGAGAGTATGTCAATTAGGACATGGAGAGTCTTTTTTCAACATCTAGTATAGAGTTTCAATATACAATACCATACACTCCACAATAGAATGGAGTAGGAGAGAGGAAAAAAATGATATTGAAAGAGATGGGAAATTGCATGTTGCAAGCTACATTTCTACCTCCAAAGTTATGGGATGAAGCTATCAATTGTGCAACCTATATTCAGAATAGAGTTCCTTACAAATCAGTCAAGGGAATCACTAATTATGAAGCTTGGAGCGGGAAGAAACTATATGTCTCACACTTCATGATTTTCGACACCTGTGCATGGGCGGGGATCCCTTCTGATAGGAGGGAGGATATGGAACCTCAGAGAAAGAAGCATTTTTTCTGGATATATAGAGGGAGTCAAGGGATACATGCTATTATATTCTTTTACAAATACCATTCTCATCTAGAGAAGTGTAAAGTTTGAAGAAGGTCCCTCACTAACACCTCAGGACAACTCAATTTCACTGTCTCCACCGCTTCCGCTTGTCGATCTTGGAGATAATTTTTCCGATTGTATTTATGATCAGGGTTAAAAATATAATATTTATGATCATAAACATGACATTGAAGATCCATAGAACCAACCTTGATGAGTACAATAGACACTTCAGGAAGCTGGTGATCTAGTGGGTAATCCTACCGATCCATAGAGAACTAGATCACAGTTTGTGGACCCTCCACAAGATCTTACATCCATGGAGCCTTTATTACCTATCCGCTTTTATATTATGCTTGGATCAAATCCTCAGTCTTTTTCATAAATTGAAGGGAAACCCTTCTAGGAGGAAACAATAAAAGAGAAGTACAATTCTCTCATGGAGAACAACACTTGGGAATTAGTTCCTCTTCTGCCCAACATGAACTTGTTAAGTGAAAATGGATTTTTAGGACCAAAAGGGATGATAATGGACTCATTACAAAGTACAAGACACACTTAGTGGCTAATGCATTCTCACATGTACAAGGAATTGACCATGAGTAGATATTATTACCAATGGCCAAGATGTATTCTATTTGGTTAGCTCTAGCTATGTAGCAACTAGAAAGTGGGAGGTACATCACATGGTTGTTAATAATGCTTTCTTACATGGATATCTTGATGAGGAGATATATATGGAGCAACCATAGGTGTATGTGCACGATCCATCAATAGAATCTAGGTTGAAGAAATCACTATATGGACTTCAGTAGGCACCTCGAGCATGGTATGCAAAAATGGATTCTTATCTTATCTCACAGGGTTTCCTTAGATGCAAATATAATCCTAATGTGTACTTACCGAGGCATACAAATTATGTTATGTTGATAGTTCTCTATGTAGACTATTTATTAATTACAAGGAGTTTAACCTCTTCCATTGTTGTAGTGAATTTTTCTTTGCATGACAGGTTTTCTATGACATTCTATTTCCTGCTAGCCCATGATATCAAAATAGAGCCCAAACTAAAACATATACCAGAAGTACTCTTTATGTCATTTGCACTCCCCACCCAATCTAAATTAGTAAATCCACACAGCTGTACATCACTGTTTGAGGCATATCTCAAACCATATTTTAGCGTTCCACAAAGATATCTCAAAATATGAGTTGCAACTATCCATTGCTCATGTCTAGGTTCCACCTATAACTCGATAAACATGTTCACAACAAACCAAATGTTCGACCGGATACTAACCAAATACATCAATGAGCCAATCAACTTCCGGTACAGGGATGAGTTTACTGGATCAGAATTAGAGTCTCTCAACTTCCTCATATCTGTCACCATGGGAGTTTCCATGGATTTGCAATCCATCATCCCAAACTTCTGAATAATCTTTACAACATAATTTCCTTTCCCTAGGAATATTTCACTATGATTCTGCCATACTTCTAGTCCCAAGTAATAATGCACGAGACCAAGATCCTTCATATTGAATTCAGAGGCTAGCTCCTTTTTACAATGAATAATGAGAGGCTCTACACCTATCAGGAACAATTAATCAACATATAGTAGCAGGATCACATGTGCATCATTCAAAACCTTGTAATAAAGGTTTGGATTAGCACATCTCTTGGAAAATCCAAGTCTCGTCAAGTAACTAACAATTCATGCATACCAAGCTCTTGGAGCTTGCTTGAGTCGATACAAGGCCTTCTTTAATCTGTATAAATGGGTTTCTCTCGGGTGTACCTCAAAACCTTGAGGTTTCTCTATGTATACTTCTTCCTCAATTACTCCATTGAGAAAAGTAGTCTTTACATCCATTTGATGTAAATCCAACCCATGGATGTTGCAAGAGATATGATGGCTCTGATAGAGTTATATCTGGAAACTGGAGAAAACATCTCATCATAGTCTTCTCCCTCCTGCCGAGAGAACCCTCTAGCCATGAATATTTCCTTGTATTTATCGATACTTCTATACACTGCATGATTTATCTTGTAAACCCATTTTTAAGTGACTACAGACTTTCCTTCAGGTCTAGGCACAATTTCCCATACATCATTTTTAACTATGGATTGATATTCTTCCATCATAACTTCCTTCCATACTTTCTTCTTGACTGACAACCAAAGATCCTCAAGTGTTCAACACTTGACTTATTTCCAGAGAAAGCTTCTTCTGGAGTCATGTTATTCAATATATTATGAGGACTTCTATTCTAAACATATACTTTTGTGATGGTTGTTTCTCCCCATAGAAACATGGATAGATTCTGGTCATTCATCATTTCCTTGATAAATTCTTCAATGGATCGATTCTTTCTTTCTGTTACACCATTCTATTGAGGATTGTAGGGAGTAGTGTGCTCCCTCCTAGTCCCGATCTCTCTGTAGAATGTCTTGAAATCATCTGAGGTGTACTCTCCTGCTTAGTGAGGAGGTTGACATTGGTCCACACACATCTGAGTGAACAATGTCCAAAACTTTTTTTCTTTCCATGCTTCCTTTAGAATTGGTTCTTGGTGAGATCACCTGCCTCACCACTTGATGGAGTCATATGCTCCATGTTTTGCAACTGTCACTCTAGCTCCTTCTTAGAGCTATCTCCTATCACCTTCCCGTAACAAGAAAAAAAAGAGAAAAAGTATTTCTAATATCATTTTCAAAATAACATATCTATGGTAACAAGGATCATATAATTACCAAGGTGACTTGCCTGAGGACAAGAAATATCTCCTAGAGGAGATGTATGTTCATCAAACAAGTGCAATAAACATATATATCAATAGTAATTACATGCAACCAACTATACCTAGCAGTGATAGAACCTTTCAAAGATTGTTGTCACAACTATAATGTTTACTTGTACTATAGCAACTATCAAACTTGATATGTGCAAATTGAAATTTAACAATTCGATCAATCTGTTGGACATATTATCATTGATGTCAATAGTCGATGTGATGATCTGTTGTTAATGATGAACTACCCGAGATGATATTTTCATTGATGTCAACAGTATATCAGTCAACAAAAGATGTCAAACAATATGCAGATATTGAAAGCGAAACCTCAGGAGGAGGAGCGAATAATATAAAGATCAAATCTTAGAAGGAAAAGCGCATTGTACAGTATATCAGAAGAAGCGAATAGTATGAATAAATTTGTGATTATTGTTGATCACGATAGGATAAAAAATCCTATGATAAAATCTCAGGAGGGTTAGCGAATGAAGATCAAAGCTCAGAAGGAATAAGCACATTGCAAAAGTATCGTTAGGATCGATGGAAATATTGAGAAGTTGACCATTGCATAGGAAAAGGTGAGAAGTCTCAGGAGTCGTCCGATCAAGGAAATTGACGGTGGTGATCGTCTCATATAACAAAAGACGGTCATATGAGTGACCATGGGCTTGAGGATCGTTGGAGGATTGTGACCGTCGATCTGCAAGCTATATCAACGACAGGGATGAATTACGGGGAGCGAAAGAAGACTTAAACTACTCTCTAGTTACAATTCTGCAATCTGTCTGGATCGTCAGATCTCATAGATTCAAAAATCTACGACTGCAGTTGATCCAACAAACCATGAGTTTAAGTCAGATTAAGTCGTGACCGTCGAATGCACAATCGCCATATCAATGACAGGGATGAATTGCAGAGA